>CM019166.1:3832609-3850818 GCA_009733165.1 Naja naja
ATTCCTACAGACAGGTCTTCTGTGTCTAGGGAGGAGCTGTGGGAGTCCTGGAAGAGGGAAATTCTGTGGGGTTAGGAAAAGGAAACCAAAGGCCACCTGAAGTTCACAGGGGAGCTTTTGGAGAACTAAATAGCATCACGAAAGGTAGTCTTCGATTTATTACCACGCTGAGGCCAGCATTTCTGTTGTTATGTGGGTGAAAGGTTCAGCCTGGTTTACTAATTTTGGCCATGCTTGCTAAGCAAATCACTGCAGTTGTTAAGTGAATCATACCATCTAAATGAATCCAGCTCCCCTCCACATTGACGCTTGCTTGTCGGAGCCAGCTGAGAAGGCATGCTAAATGGGAATCACACCCCCAGTGGAACAGAAGTTGTCAGAGGTTGTGGGGCTTCATCACTGGAAGCTTTCAGAAACAGTCTGGACTGCCACTTGTCAGGAATGGTGTAGGGTCTCTGCTTGGGCAGGATGGGTGGATGGACTAGATGACCTATTAGGTCCCTTCCAACTCTGTTAATCTGTCAGAAATGGTATAGGTCACCCAGGGGGGGGAGGGTTTGGACTAGATGACCTACTAGGTCCCTTCCAACTCTGTTAATCTGTACCTCTATTTCTAACTACCTGTATTCTCCAGAAAGTGTGGTTATTACGTGCACCAAGCGTGCATTGAAATCCCTGCATGCAGAAAGCTAGTTTCTCAGGGCAGAAGGCTGCAGCTTCCTTTCTTGAGCTGCAGATGTTCTACTTCAGGGTGTTCAACCTTGGCAACTTTATGATTTGTGGACTTCAACTCCCAGAATACCTCAGCCAGCAAAAGGGCTCTCCAACCTTGGCAACATTATGATTTGTGGACTTCAACTCCCAGAATTCCTCAGTCAGCAAATCAGGGCTCTCCAACTTTGGCAACTTTATATAGTGGACTTCAACTCCCAGAATTCCTCAGCCAGCCTGGCTGAGGAATTCTGGGAATTGAAGTCCACCAGTGTAAAGTTGCCAAGGTTGAGAGCCCTGTCCTGGCAACCCCAAACCAACATACTTCCTCATCCAGTGGTGGCTAACCTTGGACTCCTGTGCAAAAAATTGTGTGCTCGCATGCCAGCACCAGAAGGCAATGTGTGTGCCCCTACACATGCACAAGCAATCCTCATCCACCCCCCCACTGCCCCCCTTATAGCATGTTTTGATTGCTTTTTGAGGTTTTTTTCAGCCTCCCCAGGCTGGAGGAAGTGAGAGCTTTGCAGGAGGCAAAACTAGGCTCGTTTTGTTTCGAAAACAGGAAGTGATGAAACAGGCCTAGTTTTCAGCCTGCAAGCTTGCAGAAGCCTTCCTGCCTTTTGAGGCCAAAAGCCTCAAACCGCCGAAATCAGCTGTGAGGGCCACACACATGCAGGGGTAAGTTGCCACAGCTCAAGTGTCGGCACAAATGGCTGTGCGCCACCACCTGCGCAGGCGCTATAGGTTCATCATCAGCTTTTCCTCCTCCTAAGTTGTCCTCTGTGCTCCAGTTGGACTTCTCTGGATAGGATGAGAGGCACAACATGTCCTGCTTTCCTCCGCATACAGGTGCGCTTTTCTAATGTAGCCCAGCCAGCCGATCAAAATAGAGTCCTTCAAGGTGAAAGTTGACTTTCTGAAGGTGCCCCTGCCTCAAGAAGCCCACTCTGAAGGAGGCTGCGTCAGCCTTGGTGGCCGGCCCCAGGGTCCAAGGCCATCAACGTGGATCGCCAAGGCTCGGCTCAGACAACATGGACAACGAATCGCAATATTCGGGTACTCCTACAAATCGGGCACTCAAGAGCGCTCCAGGAAGCCCAGGTGAGCTGGCCAGACGGGCTGAGTTTGGGGGCAGGTGGAGGAGGTGCCCGACCGGTCCTGGAAAGATCTGGAGAACTTTGGCAGAGGTTCATCAAGGGACAAAGGTGGACAAGAAAGGAACTTGATATCAGTGGGTGTCTTGCCTTCAGAAGTTGTGGGTGCTCCATCACTGGAGGTTTTTAAGAAGAGACTGGACCTGGCACATATCTGGAATGGTATTGGGTCTTCTGCTTGAGCAGGGGCTGGACTAGATGACCTCTAAGGTCCCTTCTGCACTATGATTGTATTAGATGAATGATACGTTGAGGTAGGTAGGTAGGTAGGTGGACAGACGGACGGACAGACAGATCGATCAGCTTTCCTCTCAATTGTGGGTGTTCCAATCACTGGAGGTTTTCAAGAAAAGATTGGATAGCTCTTTGTCCAGGAGGGTATAGGGACTCCTGCTTAAGACCTCCAAGATCCCTCCCAATGCTGGTATTCTTTTATTCAGTGAAATATTGTTTGTTGCAAGGGGTCCGTTGTGATCTCTCTGCTTGGTTTCTTGCAGACATTTCATGACCCATCATCAGTGCTAGCCAGTGATGTTATCTCGTTGGGTCATGATGAAACGTCTGCAAGAAAACAACCAACCTCAAAGAGCACCAAAGACTTCCTGTTTCAACCCTGAGCTGCAAATATTTTCTTTTTTGGGTAATTGTTTGCTAACTCTAGGAAGGCAAGCAGCTTCACAGGTATCTGGGTTCGAAATTGTGGATGCCAGAGAATTGGAAGTCTGTGCTGCCACCTAGTGATGGACTGGGACGCTGCAGTCTGGATTTGGTGGCTTCCTGCGAAGTGACAGCATAGTTTAATTTTCCCATTTCCCACAGGTCACCAGGAAACCCTCCTAGGATCAGTTAATTTTGGGGAGTAAAAGGAAGAAGTCCAGAATTTAACCTCTAGATTGTTTTGCAATCTCCGCAACTTTAAAATAATTCCAATCCCCAGAATTCCCCTGCCTGCTGGTCCATATTTTAAGTTCTTAACATCTTAAAAAGTTGCTGAGATTGAGAAACGAGGCTGCAGAGCATAGATTTGTGTAAAGGTTTGTGAGTTCTTTGTGCTGCACTGGACAACTGGTGGTGGCACTGGAGGCTGAGTTCTTGTCTGTGCAATAATGATTCCAGTCAAGTGGCATATTTGGGACCTTCAGAAAGCTGATTTATGGACCTGTGATTTATGGCTGGATCTGGTGTGAAGCTTGACAGATTGATTGCCAGTTCCATGGCTCTAAATTTTGGAGATCCCTGAGGTTTAGTCCAGTGGTCACTAACCAGTGGGCCGGGGACCATTGGTGGTCTGTGAGAAAATTTCGGTGCTCTGCAGAGAAATGTCCCTCCCAAAGCAGCCCCCAAAGCAATTAATCCAGGCTGCGTGGGAACACAAGGCTATGCCACCACATGGCCCGCAGGAACATAAGGCTTGCATCGCTTGCATTGCGGACAACACAAGGTAATGATGGGGGGCGGGGAAAGGGCGGTGCAGGGGAATTTGCCCCACTTGCCCCACACGCCTGGCCTGGCCACCGGGCTGCTTCTTTCCGCTTCTTTCTTCTTCTGCTTTTGGCTGCGGCAAAAGCAGCAAATGTCTTTCTTTCTTTCCCCAAACTCTGCCCAAAGGAGTCTTTGGGACCCTGCAGGCCTCCTGCTCCAAGAGGCTGGCATGGCAAGTCTCACAAAGACTCATTTCTGGCGGAGTTTGAGGAAAGAAAGACTTCTGTGGCTTCTGCTGCTTTCCTTGCATGAAGCCAAAAGTCTCTCTCTCTCCCCTGAGAAGGGAGCTGGAGAGGGTATCCCCGATCCCAAATAAAGAATGATCGATTGGTAGGAAAACAGGAGGGAATTTTCCTGCAGACTTTTTGGGATTTTCCCAGGGCCTCTGGTCCATGGATTTAAAATTATGACTTTGGTGGTCCCTGAGGTCCAAAAGTTGGCAACCCCTGGTTTAGTGTGACTTTTAATCCCGGCTGTCTTGGATTCGAATTCTTCGGTCTATGACTCCATGCAAGGGATGCCTCAAGCCTCTCCCCCCATCCTTTAAGACCCTCAAATCCACCCCTGTGCTTGTGGATAATTTTTGGTGATGGAAAGGAGAAAAAAACTGGCAGAGGCTGTAAAATAGGACGACATGTAGTCCTCGACTTAGGACCACAATTGAGCCCCCTAAATTTCTGTTGTTAAGCCAGGCACTTGCTAAGTGAGTTCTGCCCCATTTTACAACCCTTTTTTGGGGGGGGGGCAACAGTTGTTAAGCGAGTCATTGGCAGCTGTTAAGTTAATAACATGGTTGTTAAGTAAACCGCCTCCCCATTGAATTTGCTTGTCCGAAAGTCACAAAGGGGATCGCGTGGTCACACTGCATCCGTATAATATGAGTTCATTGCCAAGTGACCGAATTTGGATCCTGTGACTATGGGGAGGCTGCAACAGTTGTTAACTGTGAAAAGTTCGAAGCTACATCATTCTTCCCCCCCACCCATAAATTTTTTATTTTATTTTTATTACAAGCATATCTTCTTCCATTTGATGGTGTGTTGTCTGGTTACAAATATTTTGTGCAATGCAGTTAATGTTTACAATCATATTCATTACGTAGTCTTATTCTCTAGACTTAACTTATTTTACTTATTGTACTTAATATCACTATCTCTTTATCTTTCATCTTAACTTATTTATGTCTATCAAAAATATCTATTGTCCTTCTTAACTAATCTATTAATCATATCTGGCTCTCATTGTCTCTCTAACCATTGATAGAATAATTCCCATACCTTATAATATTCAGTTTGCTCTCCCTCTTCAATTACAAGTGTTAATCTATTCATTTCTGCACATTCTAATATTTTCCTAATCACATTCTTTTCAGTAGGAGTGCTCCTTTTTCCAATTTTGAGCAAATACAATTCTCACCGCAGTTATCACATGAATAATTAAGCATACATTTTCTTTACTGATATTCTATATATTCTGTATGTCTTATCTATATCATTTCTCATTTCTTGTTTAGTCTTCTGTAGAGCATTAGCCAGCAACTCTTCCATGAGGTTGGGGAGATCTTCCTCTTTTGCTTTCTATTATATTTTGAAACCTCAAGAAAAACACTGATCTCTCCATTTCCAGATGTACTATTGTTTCTTCGAGATCCCTCTTTGCTACCATTAAGTTTTGTTCCGTTGTTTCTAGCTTCTTTTCTATTTGGTCTGTCCTGACTTCCACCGTTTTTATTTTCTGTTCGTTCCTAGCCATTGCTTCATGTATTGTTCCTATCTTGTCATCTAATTTATGGAGGTCTCCTTTCCCTCTCCCATCTCACTTTTTTATTTTGTGATTTTTGTTATCGATTCTTGCATTTTCAAGGAAGTATGATTTTATTCTTTTATTCAAAAATCCTAGCAGAGTTATCTTATTATACTTATTGTACTTAACATCACTATCTTTATCTTTCTTTTTAGCTGATTTATTTCTATCAACAAAAATATCTATTGTCCTTCTAGCTAATCCATTAATTATATCTAGCTCTCATTTCTCTCTAACCATTGATAGAATAGATCCCATACCTTATAATATTCGTTTGTTTCCCTCTTTAGTTACAAGTGAATGAATGAATGAATAAACTTTATTACATCTTAGACCAGCAATAGACACCACTATTTACATATACATAAAAATACTCTCATTATAATACATTACTAGTAGATACGTGTTTAAAATAAGACCTAAGTAAGACTATTACTATTTTCTAAACCTGCCCCGAAAATAAGACCTAGTGTAAATCTCCAGTTCCAGGAAGACTTTTCAGGAGCAACCATGCACCCGTGAAACACTCCCCCTACACACTCACACCCACTATTTGGCACCATAAATATATAAGACTACCCTGAAAATAGACCTAGTGTGTTTTGGGAGCCAAAAAATATAAGACAGTGTCTTATTTTCGGGGAAACACGGTAATAACATCCCTATTAAGAAAATACGTGTTCTCAAACAATTAGGGTCACTGCCTAGTTTATATTAGTGGAGATCCAATAAGTATGTGTGTAAATATCATTTTCCAAAGATTGTACTATCTACAAAAATTGTCATAAACTGACTGCTATAATTCTGTAACCAGTTTTTTCCTTGTAGAATACACTTACAAGTAGTTACAAGTGTTAATCTATTCATTTCTGCACATTCTAATATTTTCCTAATCACATTCTTTTCAGTAGGAGTGCTCCTTTTTCCAATTTTGAGCAAATACAATTCTCCGCAGTTATCACATGAATAATTAAGCATACATTTTCTTTACTGTAAGTTTCAGGTAAGATCCCCAACAGGAATATTTCTGGTTTTAAGTCAATCGTTGTTGTATCGTTGCCTCTAGCCATTGTATATTTTGTCCAATATTTTTTGACTTCATTACACAACATAATTCTTCAGTGATGTTGTAACTTGAACAGTCACTAACAAAGTTGTATGTCGAGGCCTGCCTGTGCGTGAGATCCTTAATCTTGTCTTTCTTCCACAACCATCAGTGGGAGGGGGGGACCTGCCCCTTCCCGTCCCCACAGAGCAGCTGGTTAGGGAGAAGGTGGGTGTTGCAATGCTTGTGACCTGAGCCAGTTCCCCCTAACTCTCAGGACCCTCTCTCTTGCTCCACAGAGCCGCCGAGAGGCGACACGTTCCAAAAGTCGAGATGGGAGCCGTGGGGACAAGTCGGTCACCATCCAGGCTCCTGGAGAGCCCCTGCTGGACAACGAGTCAACCCGAGGGGATGAAAGGGTGAGCAGGCAGATGGGCCTGGAGCCGCTTGGAGCCTGGCTCTTGCTTCCTGGGGGCAGGGTTTGGGCCTCCCCAGTGATGAAATGAAGGCGTCCCTTGGTGGAGTTTGGGGAGGCTTCCCTACACGGGTGTATCTCCATCCATCCATCCATCCAACCATCCTTTCTTCCATCCAATTTCTCCATCCATTCATCCGTCCCATTTCTCCATCCAATTCATCTATCTATCCATCCGTCCCATTTCTCCATCCATCCATCTATTCTCTTTCTCCCTCTCTCCATCATCCCCTGGGAGAAGGGCAGAGGCCGACTGGAGAGGCTGCAGCGCTGCTGCCTGTCCAGCTGGAGTCCCTGTGTGGTGCCAAGGACACACCCTTTGCAACCCCAGAGTTCAGCTCTCCTAACCAGGAGACCCCACTTCTTTTTCCACCGACGGCTACTATCTCCCCCCTTTGACACCCCCCCATGTGGCCTTTTGTGTCCCGGCAGGACGACAACTGGGGCGAGACAACCACCGTGGTGACTGGCACATCGGAGCACAGCATTTCGCATGATGACATCACGCGCATCACGAAGGACATGGAGGACAGCGCCCACCTGGACTGCTCCCGCCACCTGGGGTCTCTGGCATGGGGCCCTGGCCCTGCTCTCCTTCCTCACCCCCATCGCCTTCATGCTGCTGCCCCAGCTGCTGTGGGGGGAGCAGCTGAGCCCCTGCGGGACCCCCTGCGAGGGCCTCTTCATCTCGGTGGCCTTCAAGCTGCTCATCCTCCTGCTGGGCAGCTGGGCACTCTTCTTCCGCCGCCCCAGAGCCTTCCTGCCCCGGATCTTCGTCTTCCGCGCCCTCCTGATGGTGCTGGTCTTCCTCCTGGTGGCCTCCTACTGGCTCTTCTACGGCGTTCGCATCCTGGACTCCCGCGACACCAACTACCACGGCATCGTCCAGTACGCTGTCTCGTTGGTGGACGCCCTGCTCTTTGTCCACTACCTGGCCGTGGTCTTGCTGGAGCTGCGCCAGCTCCAGCCCCACTTCACCCTCAAGGTGGTGCGTTCCACCGACGGGGCCAGCCGCTTCTACAATGTGGGGCACCTCAGGTAAGGGTGGCGGAGGGTCAGGGGCTTGGGGTTATCTTGGTGCGTTTCAGGGACAGGCGGGGGCGGCTGATGGAAGCTGGGATGACCCGGGGGGCACGGCACAGAGGCAGGCCGAGCAGCTGGCAGTTCAAACTGCCCCTTTATTGCTCCAAATTTCCCCAAATGCTGCCACGTTTCTGGCAAGTCCCAGAGCAAAGTGTTGATACACATATACACACAAACACCCTTCAGGCAGCCTCTGGCTGCAAATAGTCCAGCCCAATGCTGTGAGCACCATGGCTGCATAGCAAGAAATCCAGCAGGGCAAGTTGAGGAGTCCAGGAAGCAAAAGAAGCAAGGCAAGTAATCCAGAAATTCAGAAAGAATGCAAGGAATCCAGGAAAGTTCAAAGCGTCGACACTCAACACTCCAGGAATTCAGCGTTTGTTCCCAACAAATGCCCCTCCCCACAGCCTCCTTAAGTCTCGGTCCCCTGCGTGCCTTGTGGAGGAGGCGCTCTCCTCCAGAGTAGTTGGGTCAGTCTGTGCTGGTCTCGCCTTCTCTCCACTCTCTGTGCTCTCAGATCAGGTCCTTTCTCATCACCTGAGCTCTGTCTCTCAAGTTCACTGCTTAGAGTCTCTTGGTCATCCTGCCCCCCTTCCTCCCTGCCTACAAGCAGCCCCAAATCCTGAAGGGCTCTGGCCTAACTGGGCCTGCTCCTCCCATTTTCCTCCCAAGACGGCTGCTCCATCAATCTCTCTGCTCCAGTTCGGGCTTGTCTTCTCCACAGATTCAGGCTCCTATGAGGGGATGACAGTAGCCGCTTTTTGCAATTGAACGATGGGGATTTTGTCAGTGCCGTTGGAGCTCAAGCAGTCCTCCAGGTGTTTTGGGATTGGAACCCAAGATGCTTACGATTATCTTTGCCTGCTTCTGCTACAGTCGTTCTATTTCTACGGGTAGTCCTCAGCTTACCACAGTTCATTTAGGGACAAGTTACAAAAGCACCGGAAAAAGGGACTTACGACCACTTTTCACACGCTTAAGACTGTTGCAGCATCCCCACTATCACATGATTTACATTCGGATACATTTGGCAACTGACTCACATTTATGACGGTTGCAGTGTTCCTTGGTCATGTGATCCCCTTTTGTGACCTTCTGGCAAGCAAAGTTGATGAGGAAGCCAGATGGACTTTGGAACCAGCTTATTCATTTAAGAACTGCACTGATTCGCTTAACAAAGGTGGTGAGAAAGTTGTAAAATGGGGCGAAACTCCACACATTTCTCACTTAGCAACATAAATTTTGGGATCAATTGCAGTTGTAAGCTGAGAACTATCTGTATTTGCAGATTTTCCTGTATTTTGTGGTTTTCTCCAGTTCTTTCTCTTCTGTTGTCTCCAGCATTACAAAGTCTGTTATCCAGAATTTTTTTTTTGGTTATCATTATTTGCATTGGATTGGTGGAAGAAGCTGAAGTGGCCTCCCCCATGTCCAGCTGTGAGCCATAATAAGGGACATTAAACTGATCCTGCTAAAAGCTAATGTGCCAGATTTCTGCCTTACAGGTAGTCCTCAAGTTATGAATGTAATGGAGCCTGCCCATTCCATTCGTAACCCAAGGATTCGTGGGAGTGAATCTTGTACTTTGAACGGGATCACTCCCTCCTTTCGCCCACGCATTTGCTAATCGAATGCGGGGGTTGTTAAGTGCACACAAAGTATTTCAGGATGGGAAAGACCTTGGGGGGGCCACTACTGATGGAACAGACCACCTGCCTAAGACCACCCAAGGCCTCCCTGACCTACTGAAATACCTCATGTTCCCCACTATTGCCTCCCCCCAACCTGCCGCAACCTTACCTTGTGAAGATCTAGCAAGCAGTCTCCTCTCCAGCCGCTCAACTGCGTGCGTCCCTCTGCACTTGGGCCTCCGTGGGCCTCCCCTGACCGTTGCATGCCGAAATGGAGCTTCAGGGGGTTGGATCCATTTTGGCCTGCAACGGGCCGGTGGCGACCTGTGCAGGGCTGAACGGAGCATCGGAGGTCCGCATCTGGCCACCCGAGGCTCCATTTCAGCAAGTAATGTGTCAGGCGAGGCTCAGGCCCAACGGAGAGTCGGAGGTTCGGATCTAGCCCTCGGAAGCTCCATTTTGGCCTGCAATGTATTCTGACCAAGGCTTCCTGAGGCTGTAATTAAGCATACGCTTAGTCCAAACAACTCTTGTTTTATTTCAATGCTGGGAATTAAGTTCATTCCCAGCCCTTAATGAGTCCCAAACAGTCCCTCAAGATAAGCACCCACCTTTCTTTCCTTTGAATGCCTGCCAACAACAAAAGTGCCAAATTAACTGTAAAAAACCAACCAAAGTACAAAGTCCACACGGAGCTTTAAGGTTTAATCCGAACAGAGCAAATGACTTTGCTTCCTGCAAAGGTTTCTCTACTTTTGCACCTCCTTTATACCTTATGGAGGAGCAATCACCTCCAAGCCTTACTCCCGAGTCGCCCCTTTTGTCTTAGCTGATCTTGCCTTCTGGCAGCTCTGCACACACGTGCACTGGCAACAGGCTCCCCTGGGTCCTCTGCCTCGCTGCTGCCAGACTCCAGAGGCTCCAAAGGCAGCACCCCATTCCCAGATTATCCTGGTCCCATCTCTGCATCGGATGCAGGACCCTCATCTGAGTCCTCTCCAGAATCCCAGACTGGTCCCTGTTCTTCCCCACTGTCTGATTCTGCTGCTGTCTGCACAGGTTGCCGGCAGACCACAACACAACATGCAGGACAAATGTTGCAGAGCCTCTGCGGTTGTTCGTAAGGGCAAACAACTGCTGTTGGTGCTGCAATATTCATAGTTTCTGGACTTGTTTGCAAACGCTAGGGAGCACTTAATCACATAAATTCGAATGTTCGCTAAGGGAACACTCATAACCCGGGGATTACCTGTATTGTGCTGTGTAACTGGATCCCTCAGTGATCGCTCCGGTTACCTTGTGTCCAACTAAAGCTGGATCTAACACTTCCTTCTCTGCAGCATTCAGAGAGTTGCCGTGTGGATCCTGGAGAATTATTACCACGATTTCCCTGTCTACAACCCGGCTGCTGAACCTGCCCAAGTCCGTTCTGTCTAAGAAAATGTCTGGCTTCAAGGTCTACTGCTTGGTGAGGGTAAGTGTTGGCAGCCCCTTCCAAAGCAGTGGGAACAATCCCCCGTCCACAGACAAAATTCTTCTCTCCTCCGGCTCTCAAAAGGCAGGTGCTTCAATTGGATCTCCTGGAGATCTAACTTGATTGCCGGGTTCTTGAACCAGGGTGAGCATGATTTGTGTCAAGATCACCTGAAGTGTTAGTGCCATAGAGAGTATCTTAACTTACTGCACTTCTGTATGGTTTGCCAATTGCCCAGGGGCAGATAGGACAGCACTCCAGAGGGTGAATGTCATTTCCCAGAAGATCATGGGTTGCCCTCTCCCCTCTTTGGAAGAGCTTTAGAGCTCCCGCTGTCTTAAGAAAGTTCAAAATATTCTCAAAGATCCATCTCATCCTGGGAACCCTTTTTTTTAAACTATTACTATCTGGCAGACGGTACAGGATAATAAAAACAAGGACAAATAGGCTGAAAAACAGCTTCTATCCCAGGGCAGTAGCTGAATTCTACTGTATAGTGTAATATTAATGCGATGTCAGGGGTTTTGAATTCACTGTCACTCTTGATCCTGGTTCCCCTCCCCTCAGGTGTATCCTAATTCATATTCTCCAATGGGACACCTCCTTAGCCAAGAGTCATCAATCATGCTCTCCAGTTAGAATTTTGCAAGACAGAAACTTCAGTCACCTAGTTACTAACTTTGAAAACATTTGTGGAATGCACTTTCGGTTTGCAGGCTGCCGCACTAGTCCCCTTTCCCTTTCTGTTGGCAACTCTAAAAAGACCATAGAAATATATTTTTTTTAATTTTAAAAACAACTTTATTTACAAAACTTGAAAACACACAAATACAAAAACACTGATACAAAATACAAAAACATTAATATGTAGATACACTTTACATTGATATCGAATTTGATACATTCTAATAGTCAGTACAAACTAATACTTGTCACATCTTCCTTTACTATCACCTCCTAAACACTAAATGACTCACAGTTCTCTACTAATCTTCCCGTTGGTTTCTAGCTATTTTTCAACTAATAATACATTTGCACTGTTTAAATAATAAATAAACTAACTTAATAAATAAATAATAATGATAATGAAGAGAAAAGAAGATTTAAGACCTTTGTTATCTTTATACATTTCATATAGATTGCAGAGTATAATATGATTCTTAGGTTCATTTTTTCAAGCGTTTTTTTCTTTATGATCTACCCATTTATACCATTTATCCCATATTTGGTAATAATCTGTATCCTCCTTCCCATTAATTTTTAGCATGAGTCTCTCCAATTAGGCATATTCATAAGTTTTTTGAATAACAACATGTATTGATGGTATATTTGGTTTCTTCCGATATTGAGCTAATGAAATCCATGCCACTGTTAATAAGTGGATGATTAGATATCTTACTTTAGGGGAATAATCTTTAATTATTCCCAACAGGAACAGTTCCAGTTTCTACTCCAGTCCACACTCTATGATTTCTTCTATCCACACTTTTATTTTTAACCAATATTTCTTCATCTCGGGACAAGTCCACCATAAATGAAAATATGTACCAAATTTCTCCTTGCATTTCCAACAGCCTGGGTTTGCTTATTTTGGCCAATTTTGAGGGTGCCAGATGCCATCTATACATCATTTTATACAAATTCTCCTTATGTGCTACTGATTTAGTTAATATAAGATTTTTTTGCCAGGTTTCTTCCCAATCATCCAGGTAGATACTATAACCAAAATTTTTTTCCCAAGCCATTTCCTGTTCTAATAAGTAATTGTATAGTTTTGAAATCAAACTTTTCTCAGAACTTAAAAGTGTTTTATCTAATTGTGTATCTTTTCCCTCAATTCCAAATTCCTTTATGTCTTTATTATATCACAGTTTTACTTGAAAGTATGACCAATTATCAATGACTATCCCTTACGTTTCTAGTTCCTGTATCGTTTTAATTCTTCCCTCATTGTCTAATATTTGCTGGTACTTAAGTTTTTATTGATATCCATCGTATTTAAGTGAAACATCACCTCCATCATTCAAAACCACCTCAGAATTTTGATATAATGATTTCTTCTAATATCTGCCCAAATTTTAATTAAAGACTTCCGGATTACATGTCTAGTAAAATATAGATTGTTTTTGCTATTCGGGTTCCACATAAATGCATGCCAACCTAACTGTAAGTCATGGCCCTCCAGGTTTAAAATTCTATTATTCCTCAAATTAATCCAATCTTTTATCCACACTAGTGCCGCTGCTTTATAATATATAAGACCATAGAAATATTTTATGAGTTGACATAAACATGGACTGGCTCTTTCGTTGTTCACCTGGGGATTTATCCATATACTAAATTCTTGACTTGCGACCATTTGTTTAACAATGGTTTGAAGATATGACAGCCTTGGAAAAAGTGGCTTGGGACTCATCCTCAAAGTTATGACTGTTAATAACCCGCATGCGATCATGTTTCCTACAAGCTAAGTCAGTCACTTCCGACAGTGGTAAAATGGTGTAACATTGAGTCTGACAAAACAATTGATTAACGACTGCATTGTTTAGCAACCAGAATTGTGGTCTCAGTTATCGTAAGTCAAAGTTGGCTGGGGAATTCTGGGAGTTGAAGTCCAAACATCTTGGACTGCTATATGTCAGAAATGGTGAAGGGTCTCCTGCTTGGACCGGGGTGGGGGTTGGACTAGATGACCTACAAGGTCCCTTCCAACTGTCTTAATCTATTTTTTTTTTAAATTCACATTTATATGCCGCCCTTCTCTGGAGACTCAGGGCTTACAAGAGCACAACCCAATGCGCTCAGCAATAGCCTTCATTCTATTGTACATGCCTGCTTATTACTAGGGCTTTTTGCCACCCCCCAAGCGGCATTTTTACAAAGTCAGCTTATTGCCCCCAACAATCTTGGGTCCTCACTTTACCTGAGAGGATGGAAGGCTGAGTCAAGCTTGAGCCTGGTGGGATTCGAGCCTGCACTAATTGCAGGCAGCTGGAGCTAAGTGCTAGGCGTTTAACAGCCTGCACCACCAAGGCTATTAATCTTCAAGCTGCCAAGGTTGAGAAAGGCTGATTTAGACCATGAAACAGAGAATTTGGTGACCCAGGGTTTTATTTTGGTTGCTTGTATTTTTCAGCAAAGGTGGGAACAACTCCTAGGCACATTATTCTCCCCCAATGTTTAGCGAAGAGACAGCCTCTTCCTTTAGAATCCTAGGGCTGGAAGGGACCTTAGAGGTCTCCTAGTCCAGCCCTCTGCTGGAATGATGGTGCTTATGATCCTCCACTTTGAGGAGGTTTGAGAGGCGCCTCAATAACTCCATTGGTCTTTCCTCCCTCCAGAGAACACAACCAACAACTCAACCAGCCAATGTGGGCTGTTATCGCAGCAGCTGCCCGACGGGACAACAGCCACAACAGTACTACTACGAGGAAGCAGAACACTGGCGCCGGGTGCAAGCGGCGAGCCAGGTGGGTCTCCTCAAAAGGGTCTCTGTGCGCCCGTGTGGGTGTGGGTGTGTGTCTCAGCTGAGAAAAAAAAACAAAAACCAAGCTCAGGTTCCTGCAGTGGGACGATTCCTGACGGCTCAAATCGAACCTTTGTCACCGTGTGGATTCTTGAGTTGCTTTGGCAGAAAAATCCCTCGGATCAGCTCCTCTGTCAAGGAAATGGCCGAATTGGCTTTGAAGGTGCCCCTTTTATTTCTTCCTGGAATTTATTTGATGCCCATCTCTTAACCAATGAGACCCCAAGGGTTAATTGGCTTCGGCTTTAGAATTTGATTTGGAAAACTGGGGGGGGGCCTTGGTTGCTCCCTGAGCTGGGTTGTTTTCGTGCAGGCATTTCCTTACCCAGCTAGCTACTAGTAGCTGCTAGCACTGATGAAGTTACCTAGTTGGGTCACGAAAGGTCTGCAAGAAAACAACCAAGCTCAGAGAGCACCAAGGACCCCACAGTCCTTTTCTTCCTCTTTCTTCTTCTCCTCCTCCTCCCACCAAGCCCCACTCCCTTCTAACACTGATGATGATACCTAGTTTGGTAATGAAACATATGCAAGAAAACTACCTGTCAGGCTACAGAACTTCTCCCATTCAATCAACTAGAATGAACTTCTGAAAACGTATCAAAAGGAATCCTTTATTGAGTATTTAGTAAAACAAAGAGCCAACATGTTAATTCTAATTCCCCCACCCCCTTTTTAGAACGATCTTTTCCAGAGTTTCCCAGAGTCGTCCCGTTTGCCCTGGGGTGAGGATCTTTTCCAAAACTTGCCACTGGTACCGGTTACGAGTCATGTCTATCTCTGCCTCCTCTGCCATCATGTACCATTCATGCAGGAAGTTTGGGGCCCCACAGGCCAGGCAGGCAGTGTACAGGTCGTCATTTAGCCCATCTTTGAACCAACAGACTAGGACATCCTCTGGCCAGTCGACTCGACCAGCCAAGCCACGAAATTCTCGGTGTATTCGGCTACTGGGCGACGGCCTTGCTTTGCGACTCTGATGCGGTCTCAGGCTTTTCTATCGGCGAGAGGGTCTTCAAAGTGGTGGCGCAGGGCCGTCATGAAGCAGTTGAGGTTCCTTAATTCAGGGGCGTTGACGTTGTGGAGTGTCACCATCCATCTGGCTGCTGCCCCTTCAAGGGCCAGTGTGACGACTTCACTGGGATCCCTGGGTTGGGAAATTCTGCCTGTATTCTTCCATGTAGGTGAGGACTTGCGCCAGGAAAAATCCCAGTTTCTGGGGGTCTCCATCGAATTTTACTCCCAGGGGTGGGATCTTCCTCTGCAGTTGTATGTCTCTGGGTTGGCCAGGGTTAATCCCCTGTTCTGGGGCGGTTAGGGGTCGGGTACCTGGTACGGCTGCTGGTTCTTCAGCTTGTCCCGCTGTCTGATCATTCTCAGCTGAATCCGGGATGGCAGCTCAGGTTCTCTCATTTTCTGGTTCCCTCGCTCTCCTGCGTTGGCGTCCTGGTGCATCCCTCACCTCAAGGTTCTCCAGGGCTTCCCTCACGAGGCGATTTATGTACTGTCTCAGTCGGTTGTTGGCCGGTGGCTCCTCGTCCCATTCTTCCTGATCCAATAGGGCCTCCAGCTCCAATTTCCATCCGGGTTTACGAATACCCGGGTGAGGGTTACTCCCCTGGTTCTTCCGTTCCAGCTGTCTCTCTTTACTATGCCTATAGACCACCGGGGCTTTGTGGAGGTTTCGTAGGCAGCTTCGCTATCTTCGATGGGGTGCACCTAGTCAGTGTCTGGCTGGGTAGCTGTCGACATTTCTCCCCAGCATTCGGCTTCCCCTTGATACTTGCTGTACTCAGACATTTTCCTTTTTTGCAGGGTCCCCTTGGTAGAGTGAAGGTTTTTTTTTTTTTAATTTCCTCTCCAGGCTGACCTCTATTGCAGATGCTGCTTTATGTCAGGCTACAGAACTTTTCCCATTCAATCAACTAGAATGAACTTCTGAAAACGTATCAAAACGTATCAGAAGGAATCCTTTATTGAGATGAGACAATTCATGTAGGGGTTAAAAGCAGCATCTAAGGTCTCTCAGGCATGCAGAGATAGATAAGGGGGTTTAAAACTCCTCCCCTTATCTTGATCCGTATTTAGTAAAACAAAGAGCCAACATGTTAATTCTCCCCACCCCCTTTTTAGAATGATCTTTTCCAGAGTTGCCCAGGACACATCTCACTGTGGAATTTTTATGGTCTCTTCATCTCCTGGCTGTCTCTCCCAGAGGTGATAGGTTCCGGCCATCTGGGTTTCATCCCTCCATTGTATCATGTGTAGGTTACACAAATTCGATATAAGATTAAATATATTCAGGTTACATCAAGAAGGATTTCATTATCAGTCTCCCCCACCCTTTTCTTCTTTCATGAAAGAAATGACAGATACACGGATCTGACACTACCAAGCTCAGAGTACCAAGGATCCCACAATCCTCCTCCTCCTCCGCCCCACTCCCTTCTAGCACTGATGATGTTACCTAGTTGGGTAATGAAACATCTGCAAAACACAAAACAAAAAACAACCAACCTCAGAGACCAGCAAGGACCTTACAGCTCAAAGCTAAGCTGCAAATATTCTCTTTTTATCAACTTGGAAAACCATTTCAGTCTTGGCTGAAAGGCCTCCGAGCTCCATGCAGGCTGCTGTCCTGAGTAATAGGATTAAACATTAAGCTGAGGAGAGTTGTAATGTGCTTTCCACATCACAGTTGCAAGCACCCAGTAAGCAGATTAGAATGCTGAAATACATATTGTACTGTCAAAATGCTGGAAATCCTGACGGGGTGCAAATTGGAGGGTGAAGTAAGTCTAGGTAATCTGTTAGAGAAATTAGGGAGAAGATTGTCCTCCCCCAGCATCCTTCTCTCTTTAGAATTAGAATGGAATGGAATTGGAATTGGAATAGGAATAGAAAATAAGAATAGAATAGAACAGAACAGAACAGAATGAAATAGAGAATAGGATAGATAGGATAGAATATATGGAATGAAGGAATAGAATAGCATAGATATTGGAATGAATAGAACAGAACAGAACAGAGGAATAGAATAGGAATAGAATAGAGGAATAGAATGAGGAATAGAATAGAGGAATAGAATAGAATTGGAATAGAATAGATTGAATAGAATAGAATTGGAATAGAATAGAATAAATATTGGAAGGAATAGAATTGAATTGAATGGAATGGAATTGAATTGAATTCTTTCTTGGCCAAGTTGATTGGACATACAAGAATTGTCTTGATTGCAGATGCTCAGTGTACATAATATATATATATATACATTCATCAAGAATCATAAGATACAGCACTTTGTGATAATCATAGGATACTAAATAAGCAATCAAAATCATACTAGAAAACTAAACAAAACAGTATAAATTGTTATATATATAAACAAGCCACAAGTTTATAGTCATAAGTGGGAGGAGAATAGGTAATAGATGAGAAGAATAATAGTAACACAGTCTTAGCAAATAGTTTTGACAATGTTGTGGGAATTTGTTCCTCTTGGGGTCCTTCCTCCCTCTTAAGGGCAGAAATTCAAATGAGATTTTGTGAATGTGTATGTGCCACGGTGGGCAGCTTAGTCTGTGCTGAAGGTGGATTTCCATCCTCTTCTCCCTCCTGGTTGGTCCTTGAGGAAGGGGGCAAGCTTTGGAGACCATGGCTTGCTATGAGAGCTCTCCCATCTGCAGGTTGGTGGTGGCCGTGGAAGAGGCCTTCACCCACATCAAACGGCTCCAGGAGGAGGACCAGAAGAACCCCGAGAGATCATGGACCCCGGGAGGCCGCCCCAGCCATCTTAAGCCCCATGGCCCGGCCATGCAGAAGTAC
>CM019166.1:3851818-3975184 GCA_009733165.1 Naja naja
TTTTGGTGCTGACCACGAGGCTGAAGTCGTGGCGTTTCAGGACAAAGACCACCCCGTCCTTCAGCCCGTTGGTCACAGGCTCCTCGCTGACCAGAGTCCACTGCTTGGCCAGCCAGCGGTCCTTGTGGTACTGGATGGTGGGCCCGGCGGTCAGGTAGCGCTCCAGGAAGGCCTGCGAACGACGGACAGAGAGAAGAAGAGACGGTCAGCGGTGCTCGGCTAGGGCCATCGCGGTTTACGAGAAAAGAGTTACACCCAGAAGGGGGGGGGAAACCAGGGTCAAGGGGGACAATGAATGATGTGTCTCAGTGCTGGACATGTTAACTCCCAATAAAACCTTTTGAAGTTTTGGAAGTTTGGCTCAAGACTCAGGATTTCAATGGGGTTAAGTGCTGGAATCCTGATTCTTACTTTGGTCGGCTTGCAAATTAAGTGTGGGAGGAAGATCTGGAGCCTGGCAGGAGTAGGTGAACGTACTAACTAAGTAAGGCATTTGCAGGCAGATTCCTTAACGAGAATTTAAAAGCCACAAGCACTTCAGTCGCGGCTTTTAATGGGCTCGATTTATGACCACAATTGAGCCCAAGGTTTCTGTTCTTAAGCGAGACATTTGTCAAGTGAGTTTTGTCCCATTTTAGGCAAGGGAGGGAGGAAAGGGGTTCGAAAGAGCAATGCGGCAGTTTGGAAACCGAAAGTGCATTCCATACATAGTTTTTCAAAGATAGTTTCTAAAGGACTGAAGTTTCTGCCTTGCAAAATTCTAACTGGAGAGCCTGATTGAGGACTCTGGGCTATGGATGTGTCCCATTGGAGAATATGAATTATGATACACCCAGGGGGTGGGGGAAAAGTTTTCCAGGACCAAGAGTGACAGTGAATGATGTGCCTCAGAGTTAGTTGCACCCAGGAAATGCCACACATGTTAACTCCCAATAAATCCTTTTGAAGTTTTGGAAGTTTGGCTCCGTACCCATGATTTAATTGGGGTGATTTATGCTGCAGTAAAAAAAAACCCACAAAAAGTCATCTTAGGACTCCAAAGACACACTTTAAAGTTGAGTTTCTCAGCCACAGCCACTTTTAAGACGGGTGGACTTCAACCCCCAGCATGGCTGGCTGGCTGGCTGGGGAATTCTGGGAGTTGAAGTTCCACCCATCTGAAAAGTGGCTACAATTGAAGACACTGCCTCAAGAGTGATGTCATCGCTCTACTGGTGAGTGATTGCTCCTCAGCCAATCAGTAATTTGGGGGTGAAGGGGAGGTGTGAACAGGAAAACCCTCTGCAAACTGCTTTGTATTGGGAAGAGAGGAGGCCCTGATGCTTGGGGGGGGGAGTTAGAATGCAGGCAGGAATCTTCAGAAAGGAACTAGCCGGATCTAGTTTTTTGCATGTGCAAAAGTTGCCAAACTCATCCTGCTGACTCAAAATGCAGGAAAGGGGTTCCTTGCTTACCTCACCCATCTTGTTCTGCCTTCAGATGCTTTGGAGAATAAGTTGACCCCCTCTTCTTTGTGATAGCCCCTCAGCCTTGGTGGCTCAGGCTGTTAATTGCCTGCACTTAAGTTCCAGCTGCCTACAACTGCTGTAGGCTTGAATCCCACCAGGCTCAAGGTTGACTCAGCCTTCCATCCTCTCGGGGTAGGTAAATTGAGGACCCAAGATTGTTGGGGGCAATAAGCTGACCTTGTAAAAATGCCGCTTAGTAATAAGCAGGCATATACAATGGAAGGAAGGCTATTGCTGAGCACACTGGGTTGTATCCCAAAAATTTGTAAGCCGCCCTGAGTCTTCGGAGAAGGGCGGCATATAAATATAATTTAAAAAAAAAAAATTAAATACTGGAAGGTTGTATTATGTCACCCCAGCCCTTCTCTTTCTCATGCTAGATATTCCTGGTTCCCTCAACTGTTTACAGACTTTACAGATTAGCAGAGTTGGAAGGGACCTTGTAGGTCATTCTGGGAGTGGAAGCCCACAAGTCTTAAAGTGGCCAAGGTTGGAGACCCCTGTACTAAGATCTGGTTATCCTTGGGCGCCCCCTGGTGGCACATCTGTGGATTCCCTGGTGCCCGCGAGCGCCTTGTTGCTAATCTCAGCCTAGGGTTGTCTTTAAGACACCGTTAAAGAGAGTTCAATCTGATACGCACTTTTAACAGCTGACACGGGTCAACTATTTTTAAACTATGTGTGCTCTTATCTTCAACTCCCTGCTGTCTGATTTAAGTCAGGTTTTTAAGTCTAGCGGATTCTTCCAGAGAATTCTTGCACAGAATTGCCTTTTTTAAAAATGCGCAAAAGAAGAAGCCAGATACCAAAACAAAACACGGTTTTAAGTCCTCAACTTATAACCACCATTGGGGCAGAAATGTCCACTGCTAAAGCAATGCCGTCATTAAAGGATTGATACTCACCTGACCACCCCCCAATTTTAGGACTTTTTGGCCACGGTCGTTAAATGAATTCAGCGTCCTTCCCACCCCACCCCGCAATTAACTCTGCTTGTCAGAAGAACCCCAGGAAGGTCCAAGGGGACCGAGGGGAAACAGTTGTTAAGTGAGGGGGCTGGACGTAAGTCACAGACTCCCTGCCCCAACAGAAAAAAGGCTGAAGCCAAAACTAAAAAGCCAAAAATTCTGACTCCGCAACAGTTCCAAATTCAGGACTGTTCCCTATCCTATTCTATTCCATTTGAGCCTCCATGTTCAAGGGCATTCTACCTCAGACTGCCAGATGGCACAAGGAGCAGCCGAGTTGATTTGAAAATCTGCCTTCCATTTGTTCCCAAATATCCTTCCCTGCCAAAGCAGCTTCACTGGTGTGACTGCATTTGTGTGGGTGTGACTGGGCACCACCGCCTGGGCCCAGGGGTGGGATTCAGATTTTTTAACTGTGGGTATGGCTAGGTGGGCGTGGTCATGTGACTGGGTGGGCGTGGCTTCTTTTTTCTTTCACCCCCACCCCCCCGACAGCGAGGGGGATCCCAGCGCAGCCGATCATCGGAGCAGCTGATCGTCGGGAGGGGGGGGGGAGAAAGAAATAGCTCCCACAACTTCTGAGTAACAGAATAACAGAGTTGGAAGCAACCTGGGAGGTCATCCAGTCCAACCCTCTGCCCAAGCAGGACACCCTACACCAAGGGTCTTCAAACTTGGCAAGTTTAAGACTTGTGGACTTCCACTCCCAGAATTCCTGAGCTAACATGACTGGAGGAGGAATTCTGGGAGTGGAAGTCCACAAGTCTTAAACTTGCCAAGTTTGAAGACCCCCTGCCCTACACCATTTCTGACAAATGGCAGTGCAGTCTCTTCTTGAAAGCCTCCAGTGATGAAGATCCCACAAATTCTGAATAACAGATTAACAAGAGTTGGAAGGGACCTTGTAGGTCATCTAGTCCAACCCCCTGCCCAAGCAGGGGACCCTACACCGTTTCTGACCGATGGCAGCCCAGTCCCTTCTTGAAAGCTTCCAGTGATGAAGCTCCCACAACTTCTGAAGGCAACTTCTGTTCCCTTGGTTGATGGTTCTCCCTGTCAGGAAATTCCCCCTTATTTCCAGGTTGAATCTCTCCTTGTTCAGTTTCCATCCATTCTTCCTTGTCTGGCCTTCAGGTGCCTTGGAGAATAGGTTGACCCCCTCCTCGTGTTTCTCAGAGAGAGGGAGTTTTGTCCTTTCAGACGTGAAAGATTCTGTTTAATGTCACCTTACAGTAAGGTAAAAGTAAAGGTAAAGGTTTCTTCCCCTCGCACATCCATGCTAGTCGTTTTCCGGCTCTAGGGGGCAGCGCTCATCACTGTGACAAAGCCAAAGAGCCAGCGCTGTCCGAAGACGCCTCTGTGGTCATGTGGCCAGCATGACTAAATGCCGAAGGCACACGGAGCGCTGTTCCCTTCCCACCAAAGGGGTCCCTATTTTCCTACCTGCAGTTTTTATGTGCTTTCGAACTGCTAGGTTGGCAGAAGCTGGGACAAGGAATGGGAGCTCACTCCATGACGCGGCGCTAGGAATTCGAACCACCAAACTGCCGACCTTTCTGATTGACAAGCTCAGTGTCTTAGCCACTGCCTGCCTCCCTATAAGGTAGAGAATCAGCTTATCTGGGCCAGTTTCCTGTCTGGCCTACCTGCTAAGGCTGACCTCCTTTCTACAGAATAATTCAACCCAGAGCAGGGGGACCTGTGATGGAAACCCCCCGCTGCTCCCTGCAGTCCTGGTCCCCCCTCCCTCCCTGCCTCCCCCCCAACCCAGCTACCTTGGGCGTCATGTCGTGGGTGATGCAGAACTCCAGGTGCTGAAGGATGCTCTCCATCGTATGGTACGGCTGCTGCTTGGTGGTGCGCAGGTACTTCTGCATGGCCCGGGCCATGGAGGCGAAGATGGCCTGGGCGGCCTCCCGGGGGTCCATGATCTCTCGGGGGTTCTTCTGGTCCTCCTCCTGGAGCCGTTTGATGTGGGTGAAGGCCTCTTCCACGGCCACCACCAACCTGCAGAGATGGGGAGAGCTCGTCATAGCAAGCCATGGTCTCCAAAGCTTGCCCTCTTCCTCAAGGACCAACCAGGAGGGAGAAGAGGATGGAAATCCACCTTCAGCACAGACTAAGCTGCCCACCGTGGCACATACACATTCACAAAATCTCATTTGAATTTCTGCCCTTAAGAGGGAGGAAGGACCCCAAGAGGAACAAATTCCCACAACATTGTCAAAACTATTTGCTAAGACTGTGTTACTATTATTCTTCTCATCTTTCCTATTACCTATCTCCTCCCACTTATGACTATAAACTTGTGGCTTGTTTATATATATAACAATTTATACTGTTTTGTTTAGTTTTCTAGTATGATTTTGATTGCTTATTTAGTATCCTATGACTATCACAAAGTGCTGTATCTTATGATTCTTGATGAATGTATATATATATATATTATGTACACTGAGCTTCTGCACCGAAGACAAATTCCTTGTATGTCCAATCAACTTGGCCAAGAAAGAATTCAATTCTATTCCATTCTATTCCATTCTATTCCTTCCAATATTTATTCTATTCTATTCCTATTCTATTCTATTCCAATTCTATTCTATTCCAATTCTATTCTATTCCTCTATTCTATTCCTCTATTCTATTCCTCTATTCTATTCCTATTCTATTCCTCTGTTCTGTTCTGTTCTATTCATTCCAATATCTATGCTATTCTATTCCTTCATTCCATATATATTCTATCCTATCCTATCCTATTCTCTATTTCATTCTGTTCTGTTCTGTTCTATTCTATTCTTATTTTCTATTCCTATTCCAATTCCAATTCCATTCCATTCTAATTCTAAAGAGAGAAGGATGCTGGGGGAGGACAATCTTCTCCCTAATTTCTCTAACAGATTACCTAGACTTACTTCACCCTCCAATTTGCACCCCGTCAGGATTTCCAGCATTTTGACAGTACAATATGTATTTCAGCATTCTAATCTGCTTACTGGGTGCTTGCAACTGTGATGTGGAAAGCACATTACAACTCTCCTCAGCTTAATGTTTAATCCTATTACTCAGGACAGCAGCCTGCATGGAGCTCGGAGGCCTTTCAGCCAAGACTGAAATGGTTTTCCAAGTTGATAAAAAGAGAATATTTGCAGCTTAGCTTTGAGCTGTAAGGTCCTTGCTGGTCTCTGAGGTTGGTTGTTTTTTGTTTTGTGTTTTGCAGATGTTTCATTACCCAACTAGGTAACATCATCAGTGCTAGAAGGGAGTGGGGCTGAGGAGGAGGATGATTGTGGGATCCTTGGTGCTCTGAGCTTGGTAGTGTCAGATCCGTGTATCTGTCATTTCTTTAATGAAAGAAGGGGGGGAGACTGATAATGAAATCCTTCTTGATGTAACCTGAATATATTTAATCTTATATCGAATTTGTATAACCTACATGATACAATGGAGGGATGAAACCCAGATGGCGGAACCTATCACCTCTGGGAGAGACAGCCAGGAGATGAAGAGACCATAAAAATTCCACAGTGAGATGTGTCCTGGGAAACTCTGGAAAAGATCATTCTAAAAAGGGGGTGGGGGGGAATTAACATGTTGGCTCTTTGTTTTACTAAATACGGATCAAGATAAGGGGAGGGGTTTTAAACCCCCTTATCTATCTCTGCATGCCTGAGAGACCTTAGATGCTGCTTTTAACCCCTACATGAATTGTCTCATCTCAATAAAGGATTCCTTCTGATACGTTTTGATACGTTTTCAGAAGTTCATTCTAGTTGATTGAATGGGAAAAGTTCTGTAGCCTGACATAAAGCAGCATCTGCAATAGAGGTCAGCCCGGAGAGGAAATTAAAAAAAAAAAACAACCCTTCACTCTACCAAGCCCTGCAAAAAAGGAAAATGTCTGAGTACAGCAAGGATCAAGGGGAAGCCGAATGCTGGGGAGAAATGTCGACAGCTACCCAGCCAGACACTGACTAGGTGCACCCCATCGAAGATAGCGAAGCTGCCTATGAAACCTCCACAAAGCCCCGGTGGTCTATAGGCATAGGAAAGAGAGACAGCTGAGATGGAAGAACCAGGGGAGTAACCCTCACCCGGGTATTCGTAAACCCAGATGGAAATTGGAGCTGGAAGCCCTATCGGATCAGGAAGAATGGGACGAGGAGCCACCGGCCAACAACCGACTGAGACGGTACATAAATCGCCTCGTGAGGGAAGCCCTGGAGAACCTTGAGGTGAGGGATGCACCAGGGACGCCAAGGGAGAGCGAGGGAACCAGAAAATGAGAGAACCTGAGCTGCCATCCCGGATTCAGCTGAGAATGATCAGGCAGCGGGACAAGCTGAAGAACCAGCAGCCGTACCAGGTACCCGACCCCTAACCGCCCCAGAACAGGGGATTAACCCTGGCCAACCCAGAGACATACAACTGCAGAGGAAGATCCCACCCTGGGAGTAAAATTGATGGAGACCCCAGAAACTGGGATTTTTCCTGGCGCAAGTCCTCACCTACATGGAAGAATACAGGCAGAATTTCCCAACCCAGGGATCCCGAGTACGAGTCGTCACACTGGCCCTTGAAGGGGCAGCAGCCAGATGGATGGTGACACTCCACAACGTCAACGCCCCTGAATTAAGGAACCTCAACTGCTTCATGGCTGCCCTCGCCACCACTTTGAAGACCCTCTCGCCGATAGAAAAGCCTGAGACCGCATCAGAGTCGCAAAGCAAGGCCGTCGCCCAGTGGCCGAATACACCGAGGAATTTCGCGGCTTGGCTGGCCGAGTCGACTGGCCAGAGGATGTCCTAGTCTGTTGGTTCAAAGATAGGCTAAATGATGACCTGTACACTGCCTGCCTGGCCCGTGGGGCCCCAAACCTCCTGCATGAATGGTACATGATGGCAGAGGAGGCAGAGATAGACATGACTCGTAACCGGTACCAGTGGCAAGTTTTGGAAAAGATCCTCACCCCAGGGCAAACGGGACGACTCTGGGAAACTCTGGAAAAGATCGTTCTAAAAAGGGGGTGGGGGAATTAGAATTAACATGTTGGCTCTTTGTTTTACTAAATACTCAATAAAGGATTCCTTTTGATACGTTTTCAGAAGTTCATTCTAGTTGATTGAATGGGAGAAGTTCTGTAGCCTGACAGGTAGTTTTCTTGCATATGTTTCATTACCAAACTAGGTATCATCATCAGTGTTAGAAGGGAGTGGGGCTTGGTGGGAGGAGGAGGAGAAGAAGAAAAGAAAAGGACTGTGGGGTCCTTGGTGCTCTCTGAGCTTGGTTGTTTTCTTGCAGACCTTTCGTGACCCAACTAGGTAACTTCATCAGTGCTAGCAGCTACTAGTAGCTAGCTGGGTAAGGAAATGCCTGCACGAAAACAACCCAGCTCAGGGAGCAACCAAGGCCCCAAGTTTTCCAAATCAAATTCTAAAGCGAAGCCAATTAACCCTTGGGGTCTCATTGGTTAAGAGATGGGCATCAAATAAATTCCAGGAAGAAATAAAAGGGGCACCTTCAAAGCCAATTCGGCCATTTCCTTGACAGAGGAGCTGATCCGAGGGATTTTTCTGCCAAAGCAACTCAAGAATCCACACGGTGACAAAGGTTCGATTTGAGCCGTCAGGAATCGTCCCACTGCAGGAACCTGAGCTTGGTTTTTTTTTTTTCTCAGCTGAGACACACACACACACGGGCGCACAGAGACCCTTTTGAGGAGACCCACCTGGCTCGCCGCTTGCGCACCCGGCGCTCGTGTTCTGCTTCCTCGTAGTAGTACTCGTTGTGGCTGTTGTCCCGTCGGCGGGCAGCTGCTGCGATAACAGCCCGCGATTGGCTGGTTGAGTTGTTGGTTGTGTTCTCTGGAGGGAGGAAAGACCAATGGAGTTATTGAGGCGCCTCTCAAACCTCCTCAAAGTGGAGGATCATAAGCACCATCATTCCAGCAGAGGGCTGGACTAGGAGACCTCTAAGGTCCCTTCCAGCCCTAGGATTCTAAAGGAAGAGGCTGTCTCTTCGCTAAACATTGGGGGAGAATAATGTGCCTAGGAGTTGTTCCCACCTTTGCTGAAAAATACAAGCAACCAAAATAAAACCCTGGGTCACCAAATTCTCTGTTTCATGGTCTAAATCAGCCTTTCTCAACCTTGGCAGCTTGAAGATTAATAGCCTTGGTGGTGCAGGCTGTTAGACGCCTAGCACTTAGCTCCAGCTGCCTACAATTATTGCAGGCTCGAATCCCACCAGGCTCAAGGTTGACTCAGCCTTCCATCCTCTCGGGGTAGGTAACGTGAGGACCCAAGATTGTTGGGGGCAATAAGCTGACTTTATAAAAATGCCGCTTGGGGGGTGGCAAAAAGCCCTAGTAATAAGCAGGCATATACAATAGAATGAAGGCTATTGCTGAGTGCATTGGGTTGTGCTCCAAAAATTGTAAGCCGCCCTGAGTCTCCGGAGAAGGGCGGCATATAAATGTGAATTTAAAAAAAAATAGATTAAGACAGTTGGAAGGGACCTTGTAGGTCATCTAGTCCAACCCCCACCCCGGTTCAAGCAGGAGACCCTTCACCATTTCTGACATATAGCAGTCCAAGATGTTTGGACTTCAACTCCCAGAATTCCCCAGCCAACTTTGACTTACGATAACTGAGACCACAATTCTGGTTGCTAAACAATGCAGTCGTTAATCAATTGTTTTGTCAGACTCAATGTTACGACCATTTTACCACTGTCGTGAAGTGACTGACTTAGCTTGTAGGAAACATGATCGCATGCGGGTTGTTAACAGTCGTAACTTTGAGGATGAGTCCCAAGCCACTTTTTCCAAGGCTGTCATATCTTCAAACCATTGTTAAACAAATGGTCGCAAGTCAAGAATTTAGTATATGGATAAATCCCCAGGTGAACACCGAAAGAGCCAGTCCATGTTTATGTCAACTCATAAAATATTTCTATGGTCTTATATATTATTATGCAGCGGCACTAGTGTGGATAAAAGATTGGATTAATTTGAGGAATAATAGAATTTTAAACCTGGAGGGCCATGACTTACAGTTAGGTTGGCATGCATTTATGTGGAACCCGAATAGCAAAAACAATCTATATTTTACTAGACATGTAATCCAGAAGTCTTTAATTAAAATTTGGGCAGATATTAGAAGAAATCATTATATCAAAATTCTGAGGTGGTTTTGAATGATGGAGGTGATGTTTCACTTAAAATACGATGGATATCAATAAAAACTTAGGTACCAGCAAATATTAGACAATGAGGGAAGAATTAAAACGATACAGGAACTAGAAACGTAAGGGATAGTCATTGATAATTGGTCATACTTTCAAGTAAAACTGTGATATAGTAAAGGAATTTGGAATTGAGGGAAAAGATACACAATTAGATAAAACACTTTTAAGTTCTGAGAAAAGTTTGATTTCAAAACTATACAATTACTTATTAGAACAGGAAATGGTTGAGAGAATTAGGAAAAGACCTATGTTGGCTTGGGAAAAAAAATTTGGTTATAGTATCGACCTGGATGATTGGGAAGAAATCTGGCAAAAAAATCTTATATTAACTAAATCAGTAGCACATAAGGAGAATTTGTATAAAATGATGTATAGATGGCATCTGGCACCCTCAAAATTGGCCAAAATAAGCAAATCCAGGCTGTTGGAAATGCAAGGAGAAATTTGGTACATATTTTCATTTATGGTGGACTTGTCCCGAGATGAAGAAATATTGGTTAAAAATAAAAGTGTGGATAGAAGAAATCATAGAGTGTGGACTGGAGTAGAAACTGGAACTGTTCCTGTTGGGAATAATTTATTTATTTATTTATTTATTTATTCGACTTGTATACCGCCCTATTCCCTAAGGACTCAGGGTGGCGAACATTAAAACAGAGAAAAATTTACAATAAAACAGAATTAAACAAGTAAACAAGCCAAATAAAGTTAAAATAAAACCCAACCCCGGGTCATTGAGGGGCCCGTTGGAACAACCAAGTCTTCAGGTCCCGGAAGGAAGGAGGAGTCAGGGGCCAAACGGAGATCCACGGGAGCTGATTCCAAGGGCAGGTGCTCCCACAGAAGGCCCTAGCCTGGGGACCGCCAGCCTACAATGTCTGACTGGCACCCCAAGGAGGCCCCTCCTATGAGGCAACAGGGCGATGGAGAGTGATGCTGGCAGGAGGCGTTCCCGCAAGTACCCTGGACCCAAGCCATTAAGGGCTTTATAAGTTGTAACTAATACCTTGAAGAAGCGACCGAGGCAACGGCAAAATGCAAGCAGCAGGAGAGGGGTGTAACATGGGAGTATCGGGATACCCCCATCACAGCCCTCACGGCTGCAATTAAATAATTAATTAAATAATTAAAGATTATTCCCCTAAAGTAAGATATCTAATCATCCACTTATTAACAGCGGCACAGATTTCATTAGCTCAATATTGGAAGAAACCAAATATACCATCAATACATGTTGTTATTCAAAAAACTTATGAATATGCCTAATTGGAGAGACTCATGCTAAAAATTAATGGGAAGGAGGATACAGATTATTACCAAATATGGGATAAATGGTATAAATGGGTAGATCATAAAGGAAAAAACGCTTGAAAAAATGAACCTAAGAATCATATTATACTCTGCAATCTATATGAAATGCGTAAAGATAACAAAGGTCTTAAATCTTCTTTTCTCTTCATTATCATTATTATTTATTTATTAAGTTACTTTATTTATTATTTAAACAGTGCAAATGTATTATTAGTTGAAAAATAGCTAGAAACCAACGGGAAGATTAGTAGAGAACTGTGAGTCATTTAGTGTTTAGGAGGTGATAGTAAAGGAAGATGTGACAAGTATTAGTTTGTACTGACTATTAGAATGTATCAAATTCGATACAAATGTAAAGTGTATCTACATATTAATGTTTTTGTATTTTGTATCAGTGTTTTTGTATTTGTGTGTTTTCAAGTTTTGTAAATAAAGTTGTTTTTAAAATTAAAAAAAATATATTTCTACGGTCTTTTTAGAGTTGCCAACAGAAAGGGAAAGGGGAGTAGTGCGGCAGCCTGCAAACCGAAAGTGCATTCCACAAATGTTTTCAAAGATAGTAACTAGGTGACTGAAGTTTCTGTCTTGCAAAATTCTAACTGGAGAGCATGATTGATGACTCTTGGCTAAGGAGGTGTCCCATTGGAGAATATGAATTAGGATACACCTGGGGGGAGGGGAACCAGGATCAAGAGTGACAGTGAATTCAAAACCCCTGACATCGCATTAATATTACACTATACAGTAGAATTCAGCTACTGCCCTGGGATAGAAGCTGTTTTTCAGCCTATTTGTCCTTGTTTTTATTATCCTGTACCGTCTGCCAGATAGTAATAGTTAAAAAAAAAGGGTGCCCAGGATGAGATGGATCTTTGAGAATATTTTGAACTTTCTTAAGGCAGCGGGAGCTCTAAAGCTCTTCCAAAGAGGGGAGAGGGCAACCCATGATCTTCTGGGAAATGACATTCACCCTCTGGAGTGCTGTCCTATCTGCCCCTGGGCAATTGGCAAACCATACAGAAGTGCAGTAAGTTAAGATACTCTCTATGGCACTAACACTTCAGGTGATGTTGACACAAATCATGCTCACCCTGGTTCAAGAACCCGGCAATCAAGTTAGATCTCCAGGAGATCCAATTGAAGCACCTGCCTTTTGAGAGCCGGAGGAGAGAAGAATTTTGTCTGTGGACGGGGGATTGTTCCCACTGCTTTGGAAGGGGCTGCCAACACTTACCCTCACCAAGCGAGTAGACCTTGAAGCCAGACATTTTCTTAGACAGAACGGACTTGGGCAGGTTCAGCAGCGCCGGGTTGTAGACAGGGAAATCGTGGTAATAATTCTCCAGGATCCACACGGCAACTCTCTGAATGCTGCAGAGAAGGAAGTGTTAGATCCAGCTTTAGTTGGACACAAGGTAACCGGAGCGATCACTGAGGGATCCAGTTACACAGCACAATACAGGTAATCCCCGGGTTATGAGTGTTCCCTTAGCGAACGTTCGAATTTATGTGATTAAGTGCTCCCTAGCGTTTGCAAACAAGTCCAGAAACTATGAATATTGCAGCACCAACAGCAGTTGTTTGCCCTTACGAACAACAGAGGCTCTGCAACATTTGTCCTGCATGTTGTGTTGTGGTCTGCCGGCAACCTGTGCAGACAGCAGCAGAATCAGACAGTGGGGAAGAACAGGGACCAGTCCGGGATTCTGGAGAGGACTCAGATGAGGGTCCTGCATCCGATGCAGAGATGGGACCAGGATAATCTGGGAATGGGGTGCTGCCTTTGGAGCCTCTGGAGTCTGGCAGCAGTGAGGCAGAGGACCCAGGGGAGCCTGTTGCCAGTGCACGTGTGTGCAGAGCTGCCAGAAGGCAAGATCAGCTAAGACAAAAGGGCACTGGGAGTAAGGCTTGGAGGTGATTGCTCCTCACATAAGGTATAAAGGAGGTGCAAAAGTAGAGAAACCTTTGCAGGAAGCAAAGTCGTTCGCTCTGTTCGGATTAAACCTTAAAGCTCCGTGTGGACTTTGTACTTTGGTTGGTTTTTTACAGTTAATTTGGCACTTTTGTTGTTGGCAGGCATTCAAAGGAAAGAAAGGTGGGTGCTTATCTTGAGGGACTGTTTGGGACTCATTAAGGGCTGGGAATGAACTTAATTCCCAGCATTGAAATAAAACAAGAGTTGTTTGGACTAAGCGTATGCTTAATTACAGCCTCAGGAAGCCTTGGTCAGAATACATTGCAAGCCAAAATGGAGCTTCCGAGGGCTAGATCCGGACCTCCGACTCTCCGTTTGGGCCTTCGCAGGCCTCGCCTGACACATTACTTGCTGAAATGGAGCCTCGGGTGGCCAGATGCGGACCTCCGATGCTCGTTCAGCCCTGCACAGGTCGCCACCGCCTATTGCAGGCAAAATGGATCCAACCCCCTGAAGCTCCATTTCGGCCTGCAACGGTCAGGGGAGGCCCACGGAGGCCCAAGTGCAGAGGGACGCACACAGTTGAGCGGCTGGAGAGGAGACTGCTTGCTAGATCTTCACAAGGTAAGGTTGCGGCAGGTTGGGGGGAGGCAATAGTGGGGAACATGAGGTATTTCAGTAGGTCAGGGAGGCCTTGGGTGGTCTTAGGCAGGTGGTCTGTTCCATCAGTAGTGCCCCCCCCCAAGGTCTTCCCCATCCTGAAATACTTTGTGTGCACTTAACAACCCCCGCATTCGATTAGCAAATGCGTGGGCGAAAGGAGGGAGTGATCCCATTCAAAGTACAAGATTCACTCCCACGAATCCTTGGGTTACGAATGGAATGGGCAGGCTCCATTACATTCATAACTTGAGGACTACCTGTAAGGCAGAAATCTGGCACATTAAGCTTTTAGCAGGTTCAGTTTAATGTCCCTTATTATGGCTCACAGCTGGACATGGGGGAGGCCACTTCAGCTTCTTCCACCAATCCAATGCAAATAATGATAACCAAAAAAAAAATTTCTGGATAACAGACTTTGTAATACTGGAGACAACAGAAGAGAAAGAACTGGAGAAAACCACAAAATACAGGAAAATCTGCAAATACAGATAGTTCTCAGCTTACAACTACAATTGATCCCAAAATTTATGTTGCTAAGTGAGAAATGTGTGAAGTGAGTTTTGCCCCATTTTACAACTTTTCTCACCACCTTTGTTAAGCGAATCAGTGCAGTTCTTAAATGAATAAGCTGGTTCCAAAGTCCATCTGGCTTCCTCATCAACTTTGCTTGCCAGAAGGTCACAAAAGGGGATCACATGACCAAGGAACACTGCAACCGTCATAAATGTGAGTCAGTTGCCAAATGTATCCGAATGTAAATCATGTGATAGTGGGGATGCTGCAACAGTCTTAAGCGTGTGAAAAGTGGTCAAGTCCCTTTTTCCGTGCTTTTTGTAACTTGTCCCTAAATGAACTGTGGTAAGCTGAGGACTACCCGTAGAAATAGAACGACTGTAGCAGAAGTAGGCAAAGATAATCGTAAGCATCTTGGGTTCCAATCCCAAAACACCTGGAGGACTGCTTGAGCTACAACGGCACTGACAAAATCCCCATCGTTCAATTGCAAAAAGCGGCTACTGTCATCCCCTCATAGGAGCCTGAATCTGTGGAGGAAGACAAGCCCGAACTGGAGCCGAGAGAGATTGAGTGGGCAGCTTCGTTGTCTTGGGAGGAAAATGGGGAGGAGCAGGCCCAGTTAGGCCAGAGCCCTTCAGGATTTGGGGCTGCTTGTAGGCAGGGAGGAAGGGGGGCAGGATGACCAAGAGACTCTAAGCAGTGAACTTGAGAGACAGAGCTCAGGTGATGAGAAAGGACCTGATCTGAGAGCACAGAGAGTGGAGAGAAGGCGAGACCAGCACAGACTGACCCAACTACTCTGGAGGAGAGCGCCCCGCCCCTCTCCACAAGGCACGCCAGGGGACCGAGACTTAAGGAGACGCTGTGGGGAGGGGCATTTGTTGGGAACAAACGCTGAATTCCTGGAGTGTTGAGTGTCGACGTTTGAACTTTCCTGGATTCCTTGCATTCTTTCTGGATTTCTGGATTACTTGCCTTGCTTCTTTTGCTTCCTGGACTCCTCAACTTGCCCTGCTGGATTTCTTGCTATGCAGCCATGGTGCTCACAGCATTGGGCTGGACTATTTGCAGCCAGAGGCTGCCTGAAGGGTGTTTGTGTGTATATGTGTATCAACACTTTGCTCTGGGACTTGCCAGAAACGTGGCAGCATTTGGGGAAATTTGGAGCAATAAAGGGGCAGTTTGAACTGCCAGCTGCTCGGCCTGCCTCTGTGCCGTGCCCCCGGTCATCCCAGCTTCCATCAGCCCCGCCTGTCCCTGAACCGCACCAAGATAACCCCAAGCCCCTGACCCTCCGCCACCCTTACCTGAGGTGCCCCACATTGTAGAAGCGGCTGGCCCCGTCGGTGGAACGCACCACCTTGAGGGTGAAGTGGGGCTGGAGCTGGCCAGCTCCAGCAAGACCACGCCAGGTAGTGGACAAAGAGCAGGCGCCCACCAACGAGACAGCTGACTGGACGATGCCGTGGTAGTTGGTGTCGCGGGAGTCCAGGATGCGAACGCCGTAGAAGAGCCAGTAGGAGGCCACCAGGAGGAAGACCAGCACCATCAGGAGGGCGCGGAAGACGAAGATGCGGGGCAGGAAGGCTCTGGGGCGGCGGAAGAAGAGTGCCCAGCTGCCCAGCAGGAGGATGAGCAGCTTGAAGGCCACCGAGATGAAGAGGCCCTGAGGGAACCCGAGGGGCTCAGCTGCTCCCCCACAGCAGCTGGGGCAGCAGCATGAAGGCGATGGGGGTGAGGAAGGAGAGCAGGGCCAGGGCCCCCGCCAGCGAGACCCCCAGGTGGCGGGAGCAGTCCAGGTGGGCGCTGTCCTCCATGTCCTTCGTGATGCTGATGTCATCATGCGAAATGCTGTGCCAGTCACCACGGTGGTTGTCTCGCCCCAGTTGTCGTCCTGCCGGGACACAAAAGGCCACATGGGGGGGTGTCAAAGGGGGGAGATAGTAGCCGTCGGTGGAAAAAGAAGTGGGGTCTCCTGGTTAGGAGAGCTGAACTCTGGGGTTGCAAAGGGTGTGTCCTTGGCACCACACAGGGACTCCAGCTGGACAGGCAGCAGTGCTGCAGCCTCTCCAGTCGGCCTCTGCCCTTCTCCCAGGGGATGATGGAGAGAGGGAGAGGGGGAGAAAGAGAATAGATGGATGGATGGAGAAATGGGACGGATGGATAGATAGATGAATTGGATGGAGAAATGGGACGGATGAATGGATGGAGAAATTGGATGGAAGGAAGGATGGTTGGATGGATGGATGGATGGATGGATGGATGGAGATACACCCGTGTAGGGAAGCCTCCCCAAACTCCACCAAGGGACGCCTTCATTTCATCCCTGGGGAGGCCCAAACCCTGCCCCCCCAGGAAGCAAGAGCGAGGCTCCAAGCCGGCTCCAGGCCCATCTGCCCGCTCACCCTTTCATCCCCTCGGGTTGACTCGTTGTCCAGCAGGGGCTCTCCAGGAGCCTGGATGGTGACCGACTTGTCCCCACGGCTCCCATCTCGACTTTTGGAACGGTGTCGCTCTCGGCGGTCTCTGTGGGCAAGAGAGAGGGTCCTGAGAGTTAGGGGGAACTGGCTCAGGTCACAAGCATTGCAACACCCACCTTCTCCCTAACCAGCTGCTCTGTGGGGACGGGAAGGGGCAGGTCCCCCCCTCCCACTGATGGTTGTGGAAGAAAGACAAGATTAAGGATCTCACGCACAGGCAGGCCTCGACATACAACTTTGTTAGTGACTGTTCAAAGTTACAACATCACTGAAGAATTATGTTGTGTAATGAAGTCAAAAAAATATTGGACAAAATATACAATGGCTAGAGGCAACGATACAACAACGTATTGACTTAAAACCAGAAATATTCCTGTTGGGGATCTTACCTGAAACTTACAGTAAAGAAAATGTATGCTTAATTATTCATGTGATAACTGCGGTGAGAATTGTATTTGCTCAAAATTGGAAAAAGGAGCACTCCTACTGAAAAGAATGTGATTAGGAAAATATTAGAATGTGCAGAAATGAATAGATTAACACTTGTAACTACTTGTAAGTGTATTCTACAAGGAAAAAACTGGTTACAGAATTATAGCAGTCAGTTTATGACAATTTTTGTAGATAGTACAATCTTTGGAAAATGATATTTACACACATACTTATTGGATCTCCACTAATATAAACTAGGCAGTGACCCTAATTGTTTGAGAACACGTATTTTCTTAATAGGGATGTTATTATCTACTAGTAATGTATTATAATGAGAATATTTTTATGTATATGTAAATAGTGATGTCTATTGCTGGTCTAAGACTGTAATAAAGTTTATTCATTCATTCATTCACTTGTAACTAAAGAGGGAGAGCAAACGGAATATTATAAGGTATGGGAGCTATTCTATCAATGGTTAGAGAGAAAATATGAGAGCTAGATATAATTAATGGATTAGTTAAGAAGGACAATAGATATTTTTTGTTGATAGAAATAAATCAGCTAAACAGAAAGATAAAGAGATAGTGATGTTAAGTACAATAAGTATAATAAGATAACTCTGCTAGGATTTTTGAATAAAAAAGAATAAAATCATACTTCCTTGAAAATGCAAGAATCGATAACAAAAAATCACAAAGAAATAAAAAGTGAGATGGGAGAGGTGAAAGGAGACCTCCATAAATTAGATGACAAGATAGGAACAATACATGAAGCAATGGCTAGGAACGAACAGAAAATAAAAACGGTGGAAGTCAGGACAGACCAAATAGAAAAGAAGCTAGAAACAACGGAACAAAACTTAATGGTAGCAAAGAGGGATCTCGAAGAAACAATAGTACATCTGGAAATGGAGAGATCAGCGTTTTTCTTGAGGTTTCAAAATATAATACCGTGTTTCCCAAAATAAGACCCTCAAAGTAAGACCTAGCACTATTTTCTAAACCTGCCCTAATATAAGACCTACCCCGAAAATAAGACCTAGTGTAAATCTCCAGTTCCAGGAAGACTTTTCAGGAGCAACCGTGCACCAGAAACACCCCCTACACACTCACACCCACTATTTGGCACCATAAATATATAAGACCTACCCGAAAATAAGACCTAGTGTGTTTTGGGAGCCAAAAAATATAAGACAGTGTCTTATTTTCGGGGAAACACGGTAGAAAGCAAAAGAGGAAGATCTCCCCAACCTCATGGAAGAGTTGCTGGCTAATGCTCTACAGAAGACTAAACAAGAAATGAGAAATGATATAGATAAGACATACAGAATATATAGAATATCAGTAAAGAAAATGTATGCTTAATTATTCATGTGATAACTGCGGTAAGAATTGTATTTGCTCAAAATTGGAAAAAGGAACAGACTCCTACTGTAGAGCATGTGATTAGGAAAATATTAGAATGTGCAGAAATGAATAGATTAACACTTGTAATTGAAGAGGGAGAGCAAACTGAATATTATAAGGTATGGGAACTATTCTATCAATGGTTAGAGAGACAATGAGAGCCAGATATGATTAATAGATTAGTTAAGAAGGACAATAGATATTTTTGATAGACATAAATAAGCTAAGATGAAAGATAAAGAGATAGTGATATTAAGTACAATAAGTATAATAAGGTAAGTCTAGAGAATAAGACTATGTAATGAATATGATTGTAAACATTAACTGCATTGCACAAAATATTTGTAACCAGACGACACACCGTCAAATGGAAGAAGATATGCTTGTAATAAAAATAAAATAAAAAATTTATGGGTGGGGGGGAAGAATGATGTAACTTCGAACTTTTCACAGTTAACAACTGTTGCAGCCTCCCCATAGTCACAGGATCCAAATTTGGTCACTTGGCAATGAACTCATATTTATGACGGATGCAGTGCGACCACGCGATCCCCTTTTGTGACTTTCGGACAAGCAAATTCAATGGGGGGAGCCGGATTTACTTAACAACCACGTTATTAACTTAACAGCTGCCAATGACTTGCTTAACAACTGTTGCCCCCCAAAAAAAGGGTTGTAAAATGGGGCAGAACTCACTTAGCAAGTGCCTGGCTTAACAACAGAAATTTAGGGGGCTCAATTGTGGTCCTAAGTCGAGGACTACGTGTCGTCCTATTTTACAGCCTCTGCCAGTTTTTTTCTCCTTTCCATCACCAAAAATTATCCACAAGCACAGGGGTGGATTTGAGGGTCTTAAAGGGGGGAGAGGCTTGAGGCATCCCTTGCATGGAGTCATAGACCGAAGAATTCGAATCCAGGACAGCCGGGATTAAAAGTCACACTAAACCAGGGGTTGCCAACTTTTGGACCTCAGGGACCACCAAAGTCATAATTTTAAATCCCGCGGACCAGAGGCCCTGGGAAAATCCCCAAAAAAGTCTGCAGGAAAATTCCCCTCCCCATTTTCCTACCAATCGATCATTCTTTATTTGGGATCGCAGGATACCCTCTCCAGCTCCCTTCTCAGGGGGAGAGAGAGAGAGACTTTTAGCTTCATGCAAGGAAAGCAGCAGAAGCCACAGAAGTCTTTCTTTCTCTCCCTCAAACTCTGCCAGAAATGAGTCTTTGTGAGACTTGCCATGCCGGCGCAGCCTCTTGGAGCAGGAGGCCTTGCAGGGTCCCAAAGACTCCTTTTGGGCGGAGTTTGGGGGAAAGAAAGAAAGACATTTGCTGCTTTCCTTGCACGCAGCCAAAAGCAGACGAAGAAAGAAGCGGAAAGAAGCAGCCCGGTGGCCAGGCCAGGCATGTGGGGCAAGTGGGGCAAATTCCCCTGCACCGCCCTTTCCCCCTCCCATCATTACCTTGTGTTGTCCGCAATGCAAGCGATGCAAGCCTTATGTTCCTGCAGGCCATGTGGTGGCGTAGCCTTGTGTTCCCACGCAGCCTGGATTAATTGCTTTGGGGGCTGCTTTGGGAGGGACATTTCTCTGCGGAGCACCGAAATTTTCTCACAGACCACCAATGGTCCCCGGCCCACTGGTTAGTGACCACTGGACTAAACCTCAGGGATCTCCAAAATTTAGAGCCATGGAACTGGCAATCAATCTGTCAAGCTTCACACCAGATCCAGCCATAAATCACAGGTCCATAAATCAGCTTTCTGAAGGTCCCAAATATGCCACTTGACTGGAATCATTATTGCACAGACAAGAACTCAGCCTCCAGTGCCACCACCAGTTGTCCAGTGCAGCACAAAGAACTCACAAACCTTTACACAAATCTATGCTCTGCAGCCTCGTTTCTCAATCTCAGCAACTTTTTAAGATGTTAAGAACTTAAAATATGGACCAGCAGGCAGGGGAATTCTGGGGATTGGAATTATTTTAAAGTTGGAGATTGCAAAACAATCTAGAGGTTAAATTCTGGACTTCTTCCTTTTACTCCCCAAAATTAACTGATCCTAGGAGGGTTTCCTGGTGACCTGTGGGAAATGGGAAAATTAAACTATGCTGTCACTTCGCAGGAAGCCACCAAATCCAGACTGCAGCGTCCCAGTCCATCACTAGGTGGCAGCACAGACTTCCAATTCTCTGGCATCCACAATTTCGAACCCAGATACCTGTGAAGCTGCTTGCCTTCCTAGAGTTAGCAAACAATTACCCAAAAAAGAAAATATTTGCAGCTCAGGGTTGAAACAGGAAGTCTTTGGTGCTCTTTGAGGTTGGTTGTTTTCTTGCGGACGTTTCATCATGACCCAACCAGATAACATCACTGGCTAGCACTGATGATGGGTCATGAAATGTCTGCAAGAAAACCACCAAGCAGAGAGATCACAACGGACCCCTTGCAACAAACAATATTTCACTGAATAAAAGAATACCAGCATTGGGAGGGATCTTGGAGGTCTTAAGCAGGAGTCCCTATACCCTCCTGGACAAAGAGCTATCCAATCTTTTCTTGAAAACCTCCAGTGATTGGAACACCCACAATTGAGAGGAAAGCTGATCGATCTGTCTGTCCATCCATCTGTCCACCTACCTACCTACCTACCTCAACATATCATTCATCTAATACAATCATAGTGCAGAAGGGACCTTAGAGGTCATCTAGTCCAGCCCCCTGCTCAAGCAGAAGACCCAATACCATTCCAGATATGTGCCAGGTCCAGTCTCTTCTTAAAAACCTCCAGTGATGGAGCACCCACAACTTCTGAAGGCAAGACACCCCCACTGATATCAAGTTCCTTTCTTGTCCACCTTTTGTCCCTTGATGAACCTCTGCCAAAGTTCTCCAGATCTTTCCAGGACCGTCCCCGGGGCACCTCCTCCACCTGCCCCCAAACTCAGCCCGTCTGGCCAGCTCACCTGGGCTTCCTGGAGCTGCGCGAGTGCCCCGATTTGTAGGAGTACCCCGAATATTGCGATTCGTTGTCCATGTTGTCTGAGCGCCGAGCCTTGTAGCGATCCACGTTGATGGCCTTGGACCCTGGGACGGCCACCAAGGCGGCCGCAGCCTCCTTCAGAGTGGGCTTCTTGAGGCCGAGGGGCACCTTCAGAAAGTCAACTTTCACCTTGAAGGACTCTATTTTGATCGGCTGGCTGGGCACACGCTAGAAGAAAAGAAGCGCACCTGTACGGGAGGAAAGCAGGACATGTTAGTGCCTCTCATCCTATCCAGAGAAGTCCAACTGGAGCACAGAGGACAACTTAGGAGGAGGAAAAGCTGATGGCGAACCTATAGCACGCATGCCACAGGTGGCGCGCACAGCCATTTGTGCCGGCACTTGAGCTGTAGGCAAACTTACCCCACTGCACATGTGTGGCCCTCACAGCTGATTTTCGGCCGGTTTGAGGCTTTTTTTGGCCTCCCAAAGGCTTAAGGAAGGCTTCTGCAAGCTTTGCAGGCTGAAAACTAGGCCTGTTTCATCACTTCCTGTTTTTCCGAAAATACCGGAAGTGACAAAACAGGCCTAGTTTTCGGCCTGCAAAGCCTGCAAAGCCTTCCTCAAGCCTCTGGGAGGCTGAAAAAGGCCTCAAAAAAGCCGAAAATCAGCTGTGAGGCGCAGTGCATGTAAGGGGGCAGTGGCGGGGGGTGGATGAGGATTGCGCGCGCATGTGTAGGGGGCACACACATTGCCTTCTGGGTGCTGGCATGCGAGCACACAATTTTTGGCACAGGAGTCCAAAAAGGTTAGCCACCACTGGATGAGGAAGTATGTTGGTTTGGGGTTGCCAGCAGACCAGGGCTCTCCAACCTTGGCAACTTTACAACTGGTGGACTTCAATTCCCAGAATTCCTCAGCCAGGCTGGCTGAGGAATTCTGGGAGTTGAAGTCCACTAGTCGTAAAGTTGCCAAAGTTGGAGAGCCCTGATTTGCTGACTGAGGAATTCTGGGAGTTGAAGTCCACAAATCATAATGTTGCCAAGGTTGGAGAGCCCTCTTTTGCTGGCTGAGGTATTCTGGGAGTTGAAGTCCACAAATCATAAAGTTGCCAAGGTTGAACACCCCTGAAGTAGAACATCTGCAGCTCAAGAAAGGGAAGCTGCAGCCTTCTGCCCTGAGAAACTAGCTTTTTGCATGCAGGGATTTCCAATGCACGTTTGGTGCACGTAATAACCACACTTTCTGGAGAATACAGGTAGTTAGAAATAGAGGTACAGATTAACAGAGTTGGAAGGGACCTAGTAGGTCATCTAGTCCAAACCCTCCCCCCCCCGCCTGAGGTGACCTATACCATTTCTGACAGATTAACAGAGTTGGAAGGGACCTAATAGGTCATCTAGTCCATCCCACCCATCCTGCCCAAGCAGAGACCCTACACCATTCCTGACAAGTGGCAGTCCAGACTGTTTCTGAAAGCTTCCAGTGATGAAGCCCCCACAACCTCTGAAGGCAACTTCTGTTCCACTGGGGGTGTGATTCCCCATTTGCGGCCTTCTCAGCTGGCTTCTGACAAGCAACGTCAATGTGGAGGGGGGAGCTGGATTCATTTAACGATGGTATGATTCACTTAACAACTGCAGTGATTTGCTTAGCAAGCATGGCCAAAAGGTCGTAAAACCAGGCTGACCCACCCCTTCACATAACAACAGAAATGCTGGCCTCAAACGTGGTAATAAATCGAGGACTACCTTAGCTGCGTGATGCTATTTCGTTTCTCCAAAAGCTCCCCCCTGTGAACTTCAGGTGGCCTTTGGTTTCCCTTTCCTAACCCCACAGAATTTCCCTCTTCCAAGGACTCCCACAGCTCCCTAGACACAGAAGACCTGTCTGTAGGAATACTCAAATCACCCAGGTCATGGCTGTCCTAAAGGGGCTTTTTCCAAAAGGCAGCTGGACTTATTTTGTTTTCCCTTGAAAAACGTTCTGCTTCTCATCAGAGAAGTTTCTTCTGTTCTTTTTCTTCCTCAGCTTCACTTCAGAATTGAAGAAGCTTCTCAAATGAGAAGTGAAACATTTTTTCTTTCTTTCTTTCTTTTTCTTTCCTTCCTTCCTTCTTTCCTTTCTCTATCTCTCTTTCTAATTTTTAATTTGTTTATTAAACAAAAAAATCCAATGTCTACATAAATAGTGTGTCATCTGGGTACAGTTAATTTTAAGAAATAATCATCATAATAGTAACAATAATACTTGTAGCATTAATAACTCTGCGCCAACTCAGGAAGCTCAAACTGCCCAAGGAGCTGCTGATCCAGTTCTACAGAGGAACGACTGAGTCTGTCATCTGCACCTCTAGAACTGTCTGGGTTGGTTCTGCAACCCAACAGGACAGACACAGACTCCAGAGAGTAGTTAGGACTACAGAAAAAACAATTACTACCAACCTGCCTTCAATTGAGGACCTGTATACTGCATGAGTCAAAAAGAGGGCTGTGAAAATATCCACAGACCCTTCACATCCTGGACATAAATTGTTTCAACTTCTACCCTCAAAATGACGCTATAGAGCATTGCACACCAGAAGAACTAGGCACAAGGATGGTTTTCCCAAAGCCATCACTCTGCTAAACAAATAATTCCCTCAACCCTGTTCAACTATTACGAAGTCTGCACTACTATTGCTGTTAAATCTTCTCATCCCTCCTTATCACCCATCCCCTCCCACTTGTGACTGTATGACTGTAACTTTGTCGCTTGTATACTTACAATTTATATTGACTGTTTCCTAGTATGATTGATTGCTTATTGTACCCTATGACTATCATTAAGTGTCATACCTTATGATTCTCGACTCTTGACGAATGTCTCTTTTCTTTTATGTATACAGAGAGCATTTGCACCATGACAAATTCCTTGTGTGCCCAGTCACACTTGGCCAATAAAGAATTCTATTCTATTCTTTTTAAGTAAAATTTTTATTTTTATAACTATTCTATTCTTATTGTACCCTATGACTATCATTAAGTGTTGTATCTTATGATTCTCGACTCTTGACGAATGTCTCTTTTCTTTTATGTACACTGAGAGTATTTACACCAAAGACAAATTCCTTGTGTGTCCAGTCACTTGGCCAATAAAGAATTCTATTCTATTCTATTCTATTCAACTCTATTCTATTCTAATTCTATTCTATTCTATTCTAATGATCACATATTTGCTTATCCATTTTTGTTAACCTTCCTTATGTAATGAATCATTCTCTTATGCTTTTACATTTCTAACTTTTTTATTATTAAAGTTTTTTTTTAATTTTATATTTACAATAAACTCATCTTTCATTTAAACAGTGTGTCGACTGGGTACATATATCTTGTGCTAACAATTATAATTAATACCTTTCTTACCAGTTATGGCAATAATCACATTTTCTTTATATGCCATCATCTCTTATCTCTTATCTTTATGACAATCTTAACTTATTCTCTATATATTCATCTACTCAATTTTATCTTGTTTTATTATCCAATCGTTGATAAAATAAATTCCATACCATATAGTATTCAGTTTCGTCCTTTTTACATTTCTAACTTGTTTCTGCTAGTTAAGACATTGATAAAACAAACCCCATGTTAAAAGTATTCAGTTTCTTTCTCCTCCTTAATTTTAAGTGTTAATCTATCCATTTCTGCACATTCTAATATTTTTATTACATTTTTCTCTGTAAGGATCTTGTTTTTCCACTGTTGTGCAAACACAATTCTAGCTACTGTTAACACGTGTAAAGTTAAATAAGTATTCCCTTTATTGTATTTTTTCTGGTAAGATACCCAGCAAGAATATTTCTGACTTTAGATCTAGGTGCTGCTTTACCAATTTTTCCAACCATGTATATATTTTTGTCCAATTTTTTTTTTTTTTGCTTTTGGGCATGTCCACCGCATATGATAATACAAACCAGGAGGCTGGTTGCACTTCCAACATATAGCGGACATGTCTTTAAATGTCTTTGCCAATCTTGCCGGTAGACAGTGCTATAGAAGCGAAACATTTTCAAGGAGGGAAAAAACCCAAGGAATTCCAGCTGCCTTTTTGGGAAAGAGCATTTCAGACAGCTTTAGAGGACAATTTTTTGAACGTCTCTGCCTGTTTGGTGCAGGGAAAAACTGGGTGAGGGATCTCTCTGAATCCCTTCAGGGGATGGAGAACTTCTCCAGCAGGTTTGCAGGGCAGGGATCCAGAACACCACGCGGTTGTCTTCACTGGGATCAAGCAGAGATATTCACATGAACCCCTTGGCTGCCCGGTCACATGTGTGTGGTAAAATTTAATATTTGTAACTATGGGAGTGCAAAGACTTTCACACTCCACCCAGGAGAATTTCACCCAAACCCTCTTCTTTTCATGACTAATTTCTGAAGTCACTTCTCCAATTCTTCAATCATCTTCCTTTAACGACCCCATAATCCCTTGCAGAGTGGAGTCCAGGCAGCTGAATGGAGCTAGCAGCGTGTTTTAAGGGCCGGATGCCTTTCCTGTTGCCAGTGCGGAGACTTATTCAGCAGATAGATTCTCATTGTGCCCAGGGAGAGAAATATCTGCCTCTACCTAGGATCAAATTCACAGCCTCCTGATTGTGAGGCAAGAGCTTCAACTGTCCAATGTGGGAACCTTACTCCAAAACAAAATAACAACAGAATTAAGGGACCTTGGAGGTCTTCTAGTCCAACCCCTGCTCAAGCAGGAGACCCTAGATTGCTGTTATAACAATACTGTTTCCCCGAAAATACAACCTACCCTGGAAGTAAGTCCTAGCTTGATTTTTACACATGCACCCAATATAAGCCCTATCTCCCAAAATAAGCCCTAATTAAGATCCCACCCACTCCAGAGTGGACGGGTAAAAATTAAGGTAGGGTGGGAATGGGGCGGTGGTGGAGCTGCCCTACTACTTTCCTTTGGACAGGCCTCACACCCCGACACCTGCCTTGCCGGCCCATTTCTTCTGCAGCTGGCAAAACTGGCAAGGCTTTGCTGAAGGGCTCTGGAGCTAGATAACAAAGCTTTGGGTCGATCCAGAGCTCCATTATCCCCTGCAGGAAAGCCTTGCTGGCCGCAGAAGTTCCTGAAGGCCTCTGACAGCAAAAAGGAGGCCGGGGGCAAATGCACACAAGTGAGATTAGTCAGTGGAAGAACATCCCCCAAAAATAAGACCTGGTGCCTTTTTTGGTGGCAAAAAATATATAAGACAGGGCCTTATTTTGGGGGAAACACGGTAGCCACAGCACTACATTAAGGCAGGCCTAAACAAATTCCCTGCACACTTTCATTCTTGTTTATCCTATGAGAGAAGTTACACTCTAGTTCAAACGTGAGCATAGACTCAGGGCAAGTATTGTCCAGCCGCAAGGACCAACCGGCCACCTTCCTGGTGGAAGACAGGACCTGGGCTGGGCCTTGGTGGTGGAAGAGGACAAGAAGCGGACCAAGCAAGAGGTAGAAAACATCCTGGCCAGGATTTGGCTAGGAGAAAGTTCTGGGTGCCAAAATTTCACCCAAAACTCCACGCACCCCACCCTCCTTGGAGATCTCCAGGGAGAGAACCCATTAAGCATGGTTGATGTGCTGCTTAAGGATCTCCTCTCCTCCATGTTTAGCGCCTGACAGCAAGAGGGAGAAGCCAACTGGGAGATGGTTCCTCCTACTCCTCTACGTGCAAGGCTGGAGCTCGCTCTGCTGCAGGGCGCCAGAAGTCTGTCAGAACAAGTTGGACACAACCGCTCCGGAAAGAAGCTGACACGGCAAAAAGCTCCGATCCTTCCCCCAAAGGAAAGTCCCAGATCCGGTTCTCCTGGGGGGGAAGAGATTGAGGGGCAGGGCAAATTCTTGGCACCACCAAGTCCCAGGCAAAGGTGGCTCCAAGACTGCCAAGTGGAGATCCAGCAGGGTCCCCCCTCCATTTCTTTCTCCTCCATTAAAGCATTGTCTAGACGGCGCTTGGGAGATTTCAGCTCCTTCTTGATGAAAGGAACAAACCTACTTATTAGGACAAAGGAGAGGTGCAGGAATGCAGGCCAGGAGGGACAAGGCTTAATGAAAGACTGTTTCGGCATTCGGGCCCACATTTTTGCAGAGTAAATATGAACTAAGGCAGGGGTCCCCAACAGTGGTGGGATTCAAACTTTTTTACGACCGGTTCTGTGGGCGTGGCTTGGTGGACGTAGCAGGGGAAAGGATACTGCAAAATCTCCAGTCAGAGGTGGCATTTGCCAGTTCTCCGAACTACTCAAAATTTCCACTACCGGTTCTGATCAGAACCTGCTGAATACCCACCTCTGGTCCCCAAACTTGGCAACTTTAAGACTTGTGGACTTCAATTCCCAGAATTCTGGGAGTTGAAGTCCACAAGTCTTATAAGTTGCCAAGTTTGGAGACTTCTGAGCTAAGAGATATCTATATGCCCTTTTAAGAAAATACAAGGAAATATATATTTTATTTATTTTAATTAATTTATTTATTTATTTACAATATAATAGAAATAAGAATAAACATACGTTTAAATATAAGAAATAGGTACGAATAAATGGGGATAATAGGACAGGGACAGTAGGCACAGATATAAACCAAACTCGATTGCAGGAAGTACGATTTCAGCAACAGAGTGGTCAACGTCTGGAACTCACCACCTGATTCTGTTGTCACCTGCTCAAACCCCCACTCTTTTACCCTCAAACTAACCTCTACTGACCTCACCCCGTTGCTAAGAGATTGTGTGCTCTTGTATTGTTGTGGTTAAAGCTGAAATATTCATTAACTGGTAAGACATTGTAACACCGTGTTGGCAAACCTACACCATGCGTGCCGGAAGTGGCACGCAGAGCCATTTCCCCCAGCATGAGAGAGGTTGCCCGGAAGAGTCCCACAGCTGATTGTCGGATATCTGGTGTGCATGCGCAGGGGGCTGAAGGGAGATGTGCAGGAGACGTGCATTCATGCGCAGAGATGTGCTGCGTGAGGGGATTGCACACACGCATACGCAGGAATGTGCTGTGTGTGAGGGGACCGCATGCACATATGTGCTGCACGTGAGGGGGAAGTACACGCATGCGCAGATGCGCTGGGCGCAAGGGAGTCGCACATGCATGCACAAAGATGCATGGTGCGCGAGGGGGGAATCACATGCACATATACAGACGTGCTGCGTGTGAGGGAGTTGCACGTGCATGCGCAGGGGGTGCAGGGGGGCCAGCGCACACGCAATTATCAGCACAGGAGCTGAAAAAGGTTAGCCACCACTGTTGTAACATAGGATTTTATGTACTATGCTTAAGTCCAATCTTAAACGGCGTAGTTCAAGGTTGTCTAAGCCTAGAATCTCAAGTCTGGTGGCATAAGGTATCTGAAACTTCAGATAGTCACTAAACAATGGCATTGGGGAAAAAAGTGACATGTGGCCGTTTTTCACACTTACGACCGTTGCAGCATCCCAATCAAAATTCAGACCCTCGGCAACTGACTCCTATTTACGGCAGCTGCAGTGTCCTGAGCTCACACGATCGATCCCGTTTTGTGACCCTCCTGACCAGCAAAGTCAATGGGGGAAGCCAGATTCACTTAATGACCACGTGACTAACTTGACAATGGCGGTGATTTGTTTAACAACTGAGGCAAGAAAGGCTGTAAAATGGGTGGCACACTTAGAAACAAGTGGAGGAAATTAGGGCGATTGCTGGACTCCTGACAATGGGACTAAATTCACTTCACAACTGTCTCACTTAGCAACAGAAATTCCAAGCTCAATTGTGGTCATAAGTTGTGGACTACTTACACTGGGAGTCAGCAACCCGCGGCTCCAGAGCCTCATGCGGCTCTTTGGGCCCTCTGCTGTGGCTCCCCGTTGGGTGATCCCACCACTGGCTGGCCCCACCCCTAGCCCTCCCCTCCCAGTCACTCATCTGGCCTGAGAAGGTAAAACACAAAAAACAGAAATGAGAGGGAGGGAGGGAGAGAGGAAGAGAGAGAGTGGAAGAGAGGGAGAGAGGGAGGGAGGGAAAGGGAGAGAAAGAGGGAGGGAGGGGGGAGGGAGAGTGTGTGTGTGAGAGAGGGAGGGAGGACAGAGACCCATTTCCCACAAAAAGCACCGGGAGCCACAAAACCTGGGTAGGTGTGGCCTGGGTGGGGGTGTGTGTCATGTGACTGGGTGGGAGTCACGTTGAGTTGGCCACGCCCACTCAGGTTTTGGGCTCCTGGTGTTTTCTTTTCTGTGGGAAACGGGTCCCAATGGCTCTTGAGTGTTGAAGGTTGCAGACCCCTGACTTATACCGATGGCTGGAGAAGCCGCCTTCCGACTTCAGCCCTGGTTCAAAGGAGGGGACCGTGGTGCTGTCTGGACAGAAGTTGTATCGCCCAATAATTTTATTCTGGAAGAAGACTCAGTGGTTTCTTCAAACACCTGAACCTCCTTCTGAAGTCCACTGATGGTGGCTAAATGAATGGTTGCAAGGGCTTTCGGCACTGTTTGGAGAATAAACAGCTTCAGACACTCGTCTATCTCCTAATGCTGTGATGGCAAGCCTATGGCACCCGTGCCAGAAGTGGCACGCAGAGCCGTCTCTGCCGGCACGCGAGCCTTCATCCCAGCTCAGTTCCCCTGCGCATGCACGCGCGCGCCTCCCACCAGCCAGCTGATTGTCGGGTATCTGCTGTGCATGTGGGGGGGGGGCACATGGGGGAGACACGTGTGTGGTCGTGTGGGGGGGACTTGTGCGTGCATGCGCAGGGGGGGTGAGGGAGTGTGGGGGGGTCGCACGTGCATTGCATTATGGGTGCAGACACCCGTGCACGCACGCACACGTGCAATTTTGGCACGCGGCGACGAAAAGTTAGCCATCCCTGTCCTTTTTTTTTTTTTTTAGTAAAATTCTATTTCAGTTTTCCACATTTTAAAAACATCTTTTTAGTGAACAGCATGATTCCAGGTTTACATACAAATTTTTATTTTTTTATTTTTTTAATTACATTTATATGGCCCTTCTCCGAAGACTCAGGGCAGCTTACAATTTCTGGGATACAACCCAATGTGCTCAGCAATAGCCTTCATTCCATTGTATATGCCTGCTTATTACTAAGCGGCATTTTTACAAGGTCAGCTAATTGCCCCCAACAATCTTGGGTCCTCAATTTACCTACCCTGAGAGGATGGAAGGCTGAGTCAACCTTGAGCCTGGTGGGATTCGAGCCTACAATAATTGTAGGCAGCTGGATCTTAAGAGCAGGCATTTAACATTCAACTTCATATTTTACCAATACTTTACATATTTTCTATGATTACCTTTTTTCTAAATACTTTTCTATTTAAATCACAAATAAATCTCATATCTTCATAATCCTTGTACTTTTGTACTTTTATCTGTCAGATTTGCAATTTCATCGCATATTCTTATTTCATCATTCCACAAATTCTAATTTAATTCAAACATTTCAAAAGAATCCCCCCCCCCAATCACTGTCCTAATGTTTGGCCAACGTTCCATGAACGGTGAGGCACTAAAGGCGAGAAGCCGCAGTGAAATCCAGGGAAGCAAAACAGGAGCAAAAGGACGCCAAGCACAGATAACAGGGACAAGCAGGCCTTCTACCCCTCCTTCCCCAAATACTAGAACCAGGGCCTTCCCCCCGCCCAAACTCAGGGGTCCAACTGAGCATTGAATCCACAAGGTTGGAGACCCCCAATGACCCGACGGAACTGCCTCCTGGAACAATCAGAGCAGGCAAAATAAACATTTTTGGGGACTCAACGCTGTAAATTCCGCTTGGAATCTGCTCCCAGGTGTGACATTGGCCACCAACTTGGCTGGTTTCAAAAAAGGGTGGAATCCTCTGTTATTAAGCTATTAGTCTTGATGGTACTGCTGCACCTGCCTCCAAAGGCGCCTGCTGGAGGTCTAGCAGGCTTCCTGGTGCAGCTGGATGGCCCAGGGGTCCCATCCAGCAGGGCACAGCGTATACAATCATGGAACCCTAGCGCTGGAAGGGAACTTGGAGGTCTTCTAGTCTAGCTCCACAGCCAAGATCATAGAATCACAGGGCTAGAAGGGAACTTGGAAGTCTTCTAGTCTAGCTCCATAGCCATGATCATAGAATCACAGGGCCTGAAGGGACCTTGGAGGTCTTCTAGTCCAGCTCCATAGCCAAGATCATAGAACCCTAGGGCTGGAAGGGACCTTGGAGAGCTTCTAGTAACCCCCTGCCCAAGATCGTAGAATAGGCTAGAAGGACTTTGGAGGCCTTCTAGTCCATCACCTTGCCCAAGATCATAGAATCACAGAACAACAGGGCTGGAAGGGACCTTGTAGGTCTTCATAAGTGCAACCGGAAGAAGCTACATGCCCCCGCCCCAATCACAGAATCATAATGTCAGGCTGGGACATTGGAGGTCTTCTAGTCTAGCTCCATAGCCAAGGTGATAGAATCACAGGACTGGAAAGGACTATGGAGATCTTGTAGTAACCCCCTGCCCAAGATCATAGAATCGTAGAACAACAGGCTAGAAGGGACTTTGGAGGTCTTCTTGCCCAAGATCATAAAATCACAGAATCAAAAGGCTGGAAGAGACGTTACAGGTTTTCTAGTAAGCCCCAAGGTCATACAATCGTAGAATCCTAGGGCTGGAAGGGACCTGGGAGGTCTTCTAGTCCAACCCCTGTCCCAGATGGGATCTCCTTGCCTGCGGGCTTTAGAGAAATGATGAAAGAAGGACATCCCACAGTGCTTTGCAAACTGCACTGCTTAGCCATGGAAGTTCTGGTCCATGTTAAAGTCGTACGGCGAGGACTGCCTGGATTTATGAAGCCGTCCTAGAGACAGGCCACCACGCTATGCCAAGTGGGTCATACAGTCAACCTGCCATCCAGGGCAGGTGGCAGCTCCGCCAGCCACGCAGGGATGGCACCCAGCTGCTGCTTATATTAGCAGCGCTCCCTTAACATCTGCCAGGCCTCCAGGACTTCCAAGCACAGATGTCTACCTGGGCAAGGTGGGAACTGCTCAGCCTCCTTCTCCTTTCACCTGCAGGCCACCTTCCCCGCATCCACCTGGCTTTCAGAGCTCTCTGCTCTCCGAAACTCCAGAGCCACCTCCTCACCACACCCTGCAGTGCAAGGACAATTTCACAGCCCTCCCCTGTGGCCACCAGTGTGAAAAACGATTTCAGTGCTTTGCACATGCCCAGAAGTGACGGCAATTTTGGAAGGTGGGACATAAAAGATGGAACCTCTGGCTTGGCCAGCTGCAAAATGAGGACAGCAGCCAAAAGCGGCTTTGCAGGGTTGAAGCACCACACCTTCACACAACCCAGGGAACGCACCATTGTGCCAACAGGATGAAGCTACAAGCCTACCAAGAATAGTTTAGAAGCAAGGCAGTGACAGATGAGGGCTTTTTTCGAGCCGGCTGGGGAATTCTGGGAGTTGAAGTCCACCCATCTTAAAGTGACCACAGCTGAGAGAAAGTGTCCTACACTTTGGTTTGGATGATTGACTAGCCTTCCTTACCCCAAAAGTCTGACTCAATTGGTCAAATCACAAGATTAATATACTGGCTTTATTCACCCCAACCATTTAAACGCCAATTATTGTCCATCACACGTTTCTTTCCCCAGGCCCAGAGTTCCCCAGCCTTTCCCCTTCCTCCTTTGCAAGAAAGACACTAAGCCTGTAAGCCTCAGTTGAATGCTTCTCTTCAAAGAAAGAGCAAGGTTTGTGAAATGATAAAACACTGATTGTGTCAGATATTTCTCTCTCTTTCTCTCTTCTTTCTCTGTCTCTCTCTCTCTGTCTCTCCCTCTCTTTCCTCTTTCCCCTCTCCTCTCTCTCTTTCTCTTCTCTCTCTTCTCTTTCTCTCTCCCTCCCTCTCTCCCTCCCCCCCCCCTTTCTCTCTCTGCCATTCCGTTTCCAGAGAACAAGGAAGCTTCCTTGGAAGAGCATTACGAAAGGCTGGGGACCGGGGAGGGGTCTTGAATGAAAGGCAGCCAAGTGTCCTCAATGTGCAATCAACCTTGAGGCTCAGATCATGGAGAGGAACATGTCCTATACTTTCCAAAAGACAACTAGACATTTCTTGGTGTTTTTTTTTTCCTCTGAAAATGCTTCACACAAAAAAAACGTTAGAAAAGCTTCTTGGATAACAAGCGAAATGTTTTCAAGGGAAAAAAGAAAACTCCAGTTGCCTTCTTGAAAAAGCACCTTTGGGACAACCGTGACCTGGATGGTTGAGAATCTCCACAAAGATGACCATGATCGTGTTGAGTTGAAGGCCAGCTAGCAAGGGGAGAAATTGGCTTGGCAGTGAAGCTGTGGTGTGACGTGCAGGAGGCCCTCATACCAGAGTTTTTATACCCAGGAGAAGACCATGAATGGTAGATGTTGGCATAGGGCAAGGGTCTTCAAACTTGGCAAGTTTAAGACTTGTGGACTTCAACTCCCAGAATTCCTGAGCTAACATGACGGGAGGAGGAATTCTGGGAGTTGAAGTCCACAAGTCTTAAAGCTGTCAAGTTTGAAGATTCCTGGCATAGGGTCTTCTCTGCCTGAAGCCCAGCACCATAACTACTAGAAGCACTGCAGAAAAAACAATGGCTACCAACCTGCCTTCCATGGAGGACCTGTATTCTGCACGAGTCAAAAAGAGGGCTGTGAAAATATGTACAGACCCCTCACATCCTGGACATAAACTGTTTCAACTCCTTCCCTCAAAACGATGCTACAGAGCACTGCACAGCAGAACAACTAGGCACAAGGACGGTTTTTTCCGGAATGCCATCACTCTGCTAAACAAATAATTCCCTCAGCACTGTCAAACTATTTACAAAGTCTGCACAACTATCACTATTAATCTTCTCATCCCTCCTTATTGCCCATCCCCTCCCACTTGTGACTGTATGACTGTAACTTTGTCGCTTGTATCCTTACGATTTATATTGACTGTTTCCTAGTATGATTTGATTGCTTATTGTACCCTGTGATTATCATTAAGTGTTGTACCTGATGGTTCTCGACTCTTGACAAATGTATCTTTTCATGTACACTGAGAGCATTTGCACCAAGACAAATTCCTTGTGTGTCTAATCACACTTGTCCAATAAAGAATTCCTGTTCTGTTCTGTTCTATTCTATTCTATATTCTATTTTATATTCTGTTCTATTCTACTCTCTATCCTATTCCTATTCCTATTCTATTCTTATTGTACCCTATGACTATTATTAAGTGTTGCACCTTATGGTTCTTGCCTCTTGATGATTGTATCTTTTCTTTTATGGACACTGAGAGCTTATGCACCAAAGACAAATTCCTTGTGTGTCCAATCACACTTGACCAATAAAGAATTCAATTTCCAATTCCAATTCAATTCTATTCTATTCCCCCCCCCCAAAAAAAACTACATGCATTGGGGTTCATCAATGCCATGCAGCTTCCAAAGAGCTGTGAATGAGATGCTGATTCCAGGAGGGACTTTCAAAATGACATCACAATTTATAAAGAAAACAACACTCATGGTAAAACAACAATGTATTGGGTGAACCTCTTCACTGGGGTGTAACTCAGCCATCTTGCTATTCAGCGAACCCAGCCTCATGGATGTGCCTTCTCCACATGTTTTGGCCTCCCTGATCCATCACTTCAGCATAGCTACTGACAGCTGTAGCCCCAACACATCTGGAAGACACTCAAGTTGGGTCTCCCTGGAGGAAGGTCAATTAAGGATCTCATGCATTTTCCTCCAGGGCAAAATTCACTAAACCTCATATTCAAAGGCAAGTGTCTTCAAACTTGGCAAGTTTAAGACTTGTGGACTTCCACTCCCAGAATCCCTGAGATAACATGACTGGAGGAGGAAGTCTGGGAGTGGAAGTCCACAGGTCTTAAAGCTTGTCAAGTTTGAAGACCCCTGACCTAATCATCCATCTATCTATCTATCTATCTATCTATCTATCTATCTATCTATCTATCTATCTATTATCTATCTATCATCTATCACAAAGGTCTTCAAACTTGGCAAGTTTAAGACTTGTGGACTTCAGCTCCCAGAATTCCTGAGCTAACATGACTGGAGGAGGAATTCTGGGAGTGGAAGTCCACAAGTCTTAAAGCTGCCAAGTTTGAAGACCCCTGTTCAAAGGCATTGCAAGCAATTCCACCATTCTGAATCTCCTCTGTTCAAGAGAACCACAGGTCTGCTAAAATTGAAATTAATCTGCTGTCTGAGTCAGCAATTTCTCAGCCTTGCCGCTTTAAGAGGGGTGGACCTCAACACCCAGAATTCCATGCTGGCTGGGAAATTCTGGGAGTTGAAGTCCACCCCTCAAAGTGATCATAGTCCGCTCTAAATCATCCAGAGATTCCGAAGCCCTCAACACTCAGTCTATTTTGGAGCTACCTTTTCTCTCCTGCCTGATCCCGGGAAAAAGTGAGAGATCTGTTCGAATCTCCAGCCACATTTTCAGCAGAGAAAGGCAACAGGGTAAATCTAACAGAGGGAAGATATAAAGTGTTCAGGATGTTCAAAGGTCTCGGTGGCCAGAGACATATTCTCCATCTTGGTTGAAGCTATCCTTGTGACCCTCCCTGTCCACTGATGTGCAGGCCACCAAGAACATCTGATCTTCTCCATCTGGACCTCTCCTGGAGAAACCAGAGGCGAAACCTTGCCAAAACACTCAACCACCATCTGCTCCAAAATGGTCTGGTGTACCCAGAGATACGATCATAACGATTAAGGTGCTGGTCCTGAATTTTTGAAGTCTCTTCCTGCTCACCCCAAATTGATGCTTCCTGGCATCAAATTTAGAACATAAAATAACACAGTTGGAAGGGGCCTTAGAGGTCTTCTAGTCCAACCCCTTGTTCCAGCAGGAAATCATCCTAGACCAGGGGTCTCCAACCTTGGAAACTTTAAGACTTGTGCACTTCAACTCCAGTATTCTGACCCAAGCCTTGTTCAAATCAAACAAACACAAAGTATGTATAAAAGCAAACCTTTTTTTAATGTGGCGCTGTGAATTCTGTGCATTCACAGCCAAGAGTCATTCAAAACTAATTGTCCCAGATAAGAGAAGGCCCTTTCAAGGTTGCGAAAGGCTGCCAAGAACAAAAGACTAATTGCAGGTAAATATCCAAAGCCAGAAGTTTCCAAAAACAAACCGGAGTAAGCAGGGCTTCAATGAGGACTTTGAGTAGAAAGAACTTCTTTGCTTCCTGCAAAAAAGCCAACCCCGAAGGCTGGCTTTTATCCCTTATGGGAGGGGCCATCACCTTCCAGCCTTACTCACGAGTCGCCCATGCTGCTTCAGCTGCTCTTTCCTTTGAGCAGCCCTGCGCGCACACGCACTGGTCACAGGCTCCCCGGGGTCCTCTTCGTCACTGCTGCCAGACTCCACGACCTCTGGCCCCATCCCTGCATCACAGGCAGGCCCCTCGTCTGAGTCCTCGCTCCCAGAGACCACTGCTGTCCGCACCTGCTGCCAGCGAACCACGACAAGAAGTCTTAAAGTTGCCTAGGTTGGAGACCTCTGTCCTAGATACCAATGGCTGTCCAGGCTCTTCTTGAAAACCTCTGAGACATTTAGGGTCAGAGGCAACTAACACCATTTAATATTTTTAAACTCAGTTTGTCTCCTGCTCCTCTTAGTTCTACGTTGTCCTGCCTATCTGCTCTTTTCTTCTGCCCTAAGCCACATGTGGCCAAAGATAAGTCTTACTCAGCCTCATGTTCCCTTTTATTATGCATGCAGATAGAAACTAATACATCTGCAAATGAAGGCTATTGTTTAGGAAAGACTCTCGGGCCTCCACTGAACCTTGAGAAAGAAGCTCCTTATAAAGAGCAACTCTGCAGGTTTTTTTTTAATAGCACGGTCTTAAAAAACAATGTGCAAATCCTTCAGCTTATTAAAACATCTGCCCTTTAATTTAACTGGTTTGTTAATCTCTGTATCTTTTAAGAGGGGCGGACTTCACCTCCCAGAATTCCCCAGCCAGCTATGCCTCCCATTGAAAAATGTGTGCCTTTAAGCCAGGAGTCTCGAAAGTCGGCCACTTGTGGACTTCAACTCCCAGAATTCCCCAGCTGGCGCATGCGGGCTGAGGAATTCTGGGAGCTGAAGGCCACCCTCTTAAAGTTGCAGAAATTGAGAATATAATATAGAACAGGGGTCTTCAAACTTGACAGCTTTAAGGCTTGTGGACTTCAACTCCCAGAATTCCTCCTCCAGTCACGTTAGCTCAGGAATTCTGGGAGTTGAAGTCCACAAGTCTTAAACTTGCCAAGTTTGAAGATCCTTGATATAGAATAATAGAGTTGGAAGGAACCTTGAAGGTCTTCTAGTCCAACCCCTATTCAAGCAGGAGACCATTCTGGACCCTGAGCCTGCCAATACAGGTGGTCCTTGACTTACGACCATGACCGAACCCCAACATTTCTGTGGGTAAGGGAGACATCTGTACAGTACGCTTTGCCCCCATTTTACGACCTTGCTGTTGAACGAAAAGCCTGGCGTTGTTAAAATTAGTAACCCAGCTGCTCAGTGAATCTTGGCTTCCCTGTCAAGTTTGCTTGTCCAAAGGTCCCCAAAATGATGGGACCCCCAGGGGTCATAAATACGAGTCGGCCGCCAATTGGTGATCCCGTGACCACGTGGGAGGCAAGCTAAAACCACAGGGGGAAAACTTTGCCCTTTCCTTCACTGCAAAGAGGGCGTTTAGCTCTCCCACCCACCCAAATACAGAGAAAGTGGGGCTGTGGGGCCCTCGCCGAGAAGGGAAGGCCGCTGCAAATTAGGCTCATGTTACTGGGGTGGGGCAGCCGTTGATAAATTCTCCCCGCTTTCCCCCCTCCTCAACAATGCAAGCACTGCTGCCTGCACAAAAGGAGAGGGAGAGAGAGCAGCCTTTTGTGCAAAACCCCCCCAGGGAGGTTTGCACATTTATCACGGCCAGGGGGGAAACAAAGCCGGCCTGCGAACGCTGCTCACCCAGTTACCTAGGCGATGGCGAGCAGGCCTGGGAGCGTGCAGGCCAGCATCCAAAGAAGCCAGATGAAGTTTGGGGCAGGGGAGGGAGGGAGAGATGGGGAAGGGGTGCCAAAAGAGAGGGGGGGCACCCTGCCCCCATCGGTCCCCACCCCTCCTGAGCTTTGTTCGGTGGGTGGGTGGGGGAAACAAGGGTTTCTCGGGGAAACAAGGCGGAGGGGACAGCTGGGGGCAAACATTTTTGAGAAGGGTTGAGTTGGGGGCCTTTTCGTCCCTGAATAGAAGAGGGTGGGGAAGGCAGACGTGGACTGAGGCTGGCCTTTGGCTGAGGGAAAACACAGAGGGCCACCTCGGTCACCCCCTGCCCTGAGCTCCCTCACCCCCAGCCCCAGCTGGGAGGATCCCTTTCGGTGCCCATTCGGAGCAGCCCACTCCGTTACAAAAGATCTCCAAAGATTTCAAAGCTGCAGGGGAGCAGCCCCCGTTCCGTGGGGAGGGGGCCATTTGGAGCAGGACGAACCCGCTAAAGAAGGCAGCCACCAAGGGCCCCCCCTCCCCCAGAGCACCCCTGAATGGTGGAGGGGGGAGTAGCTCCAGCTTCCTGACCCTGAATCTCTTGGTCAACTTGGGAGTGGCTCACAAGGGGACTAAAGTGGGGAGGGGACGCGTTACAGGGGCTCCCGAAGTCAGGTTCTGCTCTCAGACTTCTCAGTCTTCCGAAGGGCACACGCAAGCAATTTATTTATTTATGAAATGAAATTCATTTGCTGCCCATGTCATTCTCCAAAGTGACTCTGGGCTGTGTATGAATTTGAGAAAGAGAGAGAGGAGACAGACTGACAGACGGACAAGAGACAGATACAGGATGGATGGATGGATGGATGGATGGATGGATGGATGGACGGACAGATAGATAGACAGACAGACAGACGAGAGAGAGAAGCAAGCTAGTTAGACAGACAAAAGAAAGAGAAAAACAAACAGGATAAAGAGGGGGAGAGGAAGAAAGAGGAAGAGAGAACCAGACTAGACAGACAGAGGGAGAGAGGGGCAGAGAGAAAGAGGGGCAGAGAGAGAAAGAAAGAGATTTGCATGTGTCTTCTGAAGGCTGGGCAATCTGGGAGCAGAACATGAACTTGGGAGCCCGTCTCCCAAATGCCCAACAGTGCCCATCCCCAATGTACATCCTGACCCATACGGAGGTGGACCCAAAGGCTGCATCGGCCTGCAGCCGCCTTCCTGTGCTATCAACACACGGCCTGTGCGCGATCAAGAGTTTTCTCTGCAGCCATGAAGCTATGCCACGGCTATTCAAAACTTCAGAAACATCACAAATGTATTTCTGATTCCCTACAGCAGTGGCAACTTTGAAGGCGTGTGGACCTCAGCTTCCACAATTCCCCAGCCATTCTGGGAGCTGAAGTCCAACAGTTGAGACTTTTCCCTCGCCTCCGTAACACACCCAGGACTTTATTAAGGCTTAAAAAGAACAATTCACCCACTATTATCCAATATATCCTCTCTAAAAAGTGATGGTAAAGGTTCCCCTTGCACATACGTGCCAGTCGTTTCCATCTCTAGCGGGCATTCCTCATCTCAATTACAAAGCTAAAGAGCCAGCGCTGTCCGAAGACGTCTCCATGGTCATGTGGCCGGCAGGACTCAACGCCGAAGGCGCTCGGAGTGTTGTTCCCTTCCCACCAAAGGGGTCCCCATTTTTCTACTTGCATTTTTTTAACATGCTTTCGAACTGCTAGGTTGGCAGAAGCTGGGACAAGGAACAGGAGCTCCCTCCATGACGCGGTGCTAGGGATTCGAACCACTGAACTGCCAACAAGCTCAGCATCTCTACACACAGCTAAAAGTTTTGAGCTCAAGACAACGGCTGAGATAAAACCAGCATTCTGGATCAGAACTCCACTCCATCACTGATTAAAACCAACTTCAGCTAAGTCTCAGGAATCCCAACCAGCAGGAGAACATGCACAATCACACTGATCAGTCGTGACAACTTAAAACAAGACATGTCCGTAAGATGTTATAGTTCCAACCTGAATCTCAAAAGTGAATTCTTCTCTCAGAGAACAACAGGTTAAAAATAAAGTGGGAAACAAACACCCCGCAGGGTGGATTCGATTTAAATCAAGTTGATTTAAACCACTAGTAAAAAGGCTTGCTTTAAATCAACTCGATTTAAATCATAATTTTTAAAGAGCCGCTGTCATCTCTGTCCCACAGCAGCTCCTCCTCTGACCCGCTGTTGACTCACCGGCAGTCCCAATATTGCAGAATCTACAGCCGTGATGGCAAATCTATGGCACGTGTGCCACCTGTGAAGCCATTTGTGCGGGCACCCAGCCAAACTTACCTGCACTGCACATGCGTGTGCCTCCCAGCTGATTTTTGGCCCACTGGAGGCCTTTTTCGGCCTCCTGGAGGCTCGAGGGATGCCTCTGCAGCCTCGTGAGGCCAAAAAACGGGCCCGTTTCAGCACTTCTGGTATTTCCGGAAGGCCCGTTTTTCGGCTCCCGAGGCTGCAGAGGCTTCCCTCGAGCCTCTGGGAGGGCAAAAACGGCCTCCAACGGGCCGAAAATCAGCTGGGAGGCACATGCGTGTGCAGTGCAGGTAAGGGGACAGGGCGGGGAGTGTTGCTCGTGTATGCGCAGGGGTGCATTGCATTGTGGCTGCCAGCAGGCGCACGCTTTCGGCAAACCACAACAAAAAGGTTCGCCATCACTGATCCACAGCCTCATGCTACAAAACGAAGCTCCATTTTCATGCTGGATAATCTAAATTAATGTATCTTAAATAGAAAACTATCTTTAGATTTTTACTCCAAAAGCGTTTTATTAAAATAAACTTGGTAAAAAAAAAATTTAAATTCCGATTTAAATTTAAAAAATCCATATTTTTTTTTGGTTTTTAAATTGATTTTTATCCACCCTGAACAGGTGGATAAAACACCCCCAGTTGAAGGTCTACCTCCCAGGCCAACCTTCCCCAGGGAAGCCACACTCACCAACTCAAAGGGTGCTGAAGAACCGTCTCCTGCTCGCCCACTCAGCCCCACCAACAGCTGTGCATAGCCGGACCACCGAAGACCTCAGCTGCTGGGCCTGATGCACCCTCCTGTCCCGGTTAGCGTGGCAAGTCCTGGATCTCAGCATCTACAAGAGCTACCGTGTAGTCCAAGGTCCAGCAACGAGCTGCAGAAAGAACCAAGATCAGGTATGAGATAATGCAAATAGGGTTGGTTGTTGTTATGATTCCTTATTTTAGCTATGGACCATACAAAGCAAGAATGGGGTGTAGCACCCCAAAAGTATCTTAAACAGTTGGAGGAAGTAAAGGAGAAGGCAGCTTGAAGGACTTTTACTCTACAAGGAAGGACGAGGAGATAATTAACCAGTGGAACAGTTCGCCTTCAGATGTTGTGGCTGCTCCATCACTGGAGGTTTCTAAGAAGAGACTGGACAGTCACTTGTCTGAAATGGGATAGGATATCCTGCTTCAGCAGGGGGCGGGACTAGAAGACCTCCAAGATCCCTTCCAGCTCTATTCTGGTTCGGCATATGTCGACCAGTTGGTAATGGTGCCCAGATCAAACTGTGAGAGGCGGCACTTCAAGGGTGGCTCCAGCACTTCAGGATATTGAAAGCTCTACAGCAGGGGTCTCCAAACTGGGCAACTTGAAGTCTTGGCAACTTGAAGCTATGCTGGCTGGAGGATTCTGGGAGTTGAAGTCCACAAGTCTTCAAGTTGCCAAGTTTGGAGGCCTCTGCTCTAAAGAATTGGGACACCATGAGTCCAAGCAACGGAGGAGATACAAACACAGGGGAACAGGCCCAGAGCGATAAAGGTGGAGGACGTTGCATGTCCCAGCAAGAAAAGAATTAACATTACATCAAGGTTTAATGGGTTGAGAAGTCAAAAAGGAAGATCTCAATAGCCCTTGGACTTATATCCCGCTTCACAATGCTTTCCAGCCCTCTCTAAGCCATTTAGGGAGTCAGCCTCTTCCCCCAACAATCTGGGTCCTCATTTTACCCACCTCGGAAGGACGGAAGGCTGAGTCAACCTTGAGCAGTCAGGATCGAACTGCTGTTTAGCCAGAAATTCTGCATTCTAACCAGAGGGAGGGAGGGAAGGGATGGAGGGAGGGACTATAGCAATTGCACTCAGACTTATATACCGCTTCACAGTGCTTTGTAGCTCTCTCCAAGCAGTTTATAAAGCCAGCATAATTGCCCCCCTAACAATCTGGGTCCTCGTTTTATCGATAAACAATAAAGCAGATATTTTAGTCTCAAGTCCAGGATTCAGATCGATGAGGGTTTTCAGATCTAGAGGACATTATGGAAATGATGCACACTGTGGAACGTCAAGAGATATCAACTTTCATTCAAATTCAGCCATGAAATTCCCTGGGAGAATGTTCAGGACGCACCAACATTCATTTCAACAGTTGTGAAATTGACAGAAGTTGTCCTCCACTCAAGCTTGCAGTCACTAAGGTTGAGAAACACAGAGATGGGGCTTCCACCAAGGAACTTCACAACTTTTCAATGGAAGGCATAGCTGGCTGGATAATTCTGGGAGTTGAAGTCCACAAAGTCTTAAAGTTGCCACGGTTGGAGACCCCTGGCCTAGACACCAACTTGGGTGGGGAGGGAACCATGGGCAGAATTGCCTCCAATGTCAAGTCTAAAATCTCCACGTTGGCAATTTTAGTGGTTATGCTTCAATCAAAGTTTTCCCTCCACCCTGGTAGCCTATGACAGGTTGTATGGAGACTACACGCTCCTGGATTTTTTCAATGGGCAACGCTTAATCTGACTGCAGCACTTGGGAAAAAGATCTTGGAACAAAGAGCTGACTACTAGTGGAACGTAAGCTGGTAAAATACAGGCAAGCCTTCAAATTTCAACCATTTGTTTAGCAGTCGCTCAAAGTTACAACAGCACTTAAGAATAGTCCTCGCATTTATGACCATCACACTTTTCCCATGAATTTGGAAACTTGTCAACCGTCATGGTGGCGCAGTGGTCAGAGTGCAGTACTGCAGGCTACTTCTGCTGCCTCCCGGCTGCCTACAGTTTGGCACTTCAAATCCCACCAGGCTCCAAGCTGACTCAGCCTTCCATCCTTCCAAGGTGGGTAAAATGAGGACCCAAAATTGTTGGGGGCAATAGGCTGACTCTGCAAACCACTTAGAGACGGCTGGAAAGCACTGTGAAGCACTATATAAGTCTGAGTGCTATTGCCCTTCCTTCCCTTTCCTTCCTTCCTTCCTTGTGCCAACTGCCAACAGTTCAATCCCACCAGGCTCGAGGTTGACTCAACCTTCCATCTTTCCAAGGTGGGTAAAATGAGGACCCAGATCATTGGGGGCAAGAGGATGACTTTGCAAACCACTTTGAGAGGGTCGTAAAGCACTGTGAAGCGGCATATTAGTCTAATCGCTATTGCTATTGTTATAATTCCAACATCCCGGGATCATGGGATCACTATTTGCAACCTTTCCAGTCAGCTTCCAGCAAGCAGAGCCAATGGGAGAAAAGCAGACTCACTTAGTGATGTGATTAACTGCAGTGATTCACTTAACAACTATGGCACACATACAAAGTTTTAAAATTGCTCACAACTGTCCTAACTGCCTTCCTTAGCAACAGAAATTCTGAACTGTGGTTGTAAGTTGAAGATGACGAATGGAGGGCAGGCAGGCAGGCAGGCAGGCAAGGAAGGAAGGAAGGAAGGAAGCAAGGAAGGAAGGAAGGAAGGAAAAGAGGGAGGGAGGGAAAGAAGAGGAAGGAAAAAAGAGGAGGGAGGGAGGAAGGAAGGAAGGAAGGAAGGAAGGAAGGAAGGAAGGAGGGGTGGGACAGAGGTGAGGAAGGAAGGAAGGAAGGAAGGAAGGAAGGAAGGAAGGAAGGAAGGAAGGAAGGAGGTGGACAGAGGTGAGGAGGAAGGAAGGAAGGAAGGAAGGAAGGAAGGAAGGAAGGAGAGGCAGGGAAGGAAAGAAAGAAGGAAAAGAAAGAAACAAAGAACAAATAAACAAACAAACAAACATAATTTTGCAGCTCCCAAAAGAACAAATAACCAGACTATGTTGTTTCTCATCTACCATGCCCAATTCTGGGGACACCATTTCAAGAAAAGACTCCAGAGAAATTGCCACGGGTTCAGCCCAGCGCAAGGAAGGCTAATTGGCAGGTAGACCAAAACCTCTAATGAGAGGTTGGAGGATTTGACTGGAAGACGACACGAAAGGGACGCAATTGTCTCTCCCGACTTTCTTTCTTTCTCTGGAGAAACGGAGCAAAATGCCTGGCTTCCTTCGGTGTCTGCCTCCCAGCTCCCCCAAGAGACCCCACCCCCAAAGCCCCTTCGAAGCCCAGGACTGTCGAAATCCAGAAGCATCTGGATCTTCTCACAGTCCGGTGGCCATTACGAAGGCTCCTCTTAGGGCGACCCTTGCAACTCACACAGCTGGAATGTAATTTCCCAATTTTATGAGTTTCATAAACTTTATGGGGTCTCTACAGCCAACCGGTGCCTCTCTCTTCCTCCCCCAGACCCAAAGCTTCAAATCCCCTCCCGAAGAGCCCTCCAAGAAGGGTTATCTTGAACTTAAATCATCTTGCTAGACTGAAGAGCGTTCAAGACATTTTGAAACCCTTTTAAAACTTTTTGTCCACTTAATAAAGACCATCCCTTAAGATGGGTTCATCCAGGGAAGCTGGAGAAAAAGGGGAGGGGGTTGTCAGTCATTTCTCCCCATCATCGCAGACCATGAAAACAAGACCCGAGATCAACGGAAGAGAATAGAATAGAATCTCTTTATTGGCCAAGTGTGATTGGACACACAAGGAATTTGTCTTTGGTGCATATGCTCTCAGTGTACATAAAAGATCACCAGGATTCAAAGGGATCGGGGCTATCCTCTATTCTAGATCTATCTGCAAGTCAAATCTAAAAGAGAGGTTGGAGTCTTCCAGACAAATGGAAGCCCATGAGCCAGCAGTGTGCAGCAGCAGCCAAAAAAGCCAATGCAATCCTAAATTGCATTAATAGAGGGATCCAATCGAGATTAAGTGAGGTACTCATACCACTCTACAGAGCCTTAGTAAGGCCACACAGAGTATCCAATTTTGTTCACCACACTATAAAAAAGATGTTGAGACTCTAGAAAGAGTGCAGAGAAGAGCAACCAGGATGATTAGGGGACTGGAGATTAAAACATACCAAAAAACGCTTATGGGAACTGGGCCTGGCTAATCTAGTGAAGAGAAGGACCAGGGGAGACATGATAGCAGTCTTCCAATATTTAAGGGGCTGCCACAGAGAGGAGGAGGGGGTCAAGCTATTTTCCAAGCCACCCGAAGGCCAGACAAGGAATAATGGATGGAAACTGAACAAGGAGAGATTTAACCTGGAAATAAGGAGAAACTTTCTGACAGTGAAAATAATCAATCAATGGAACAGAAGTTGTGGGAGCTTCATCCCTGGAAGCTTTCAAGAAGAGACTGGACTGCCATCTGTCAGAAGTGGTGTTTAGGGTCTCCTGCTTGGGGGGTTGGACTAGATGGTCTACAAGGTCCCTTCCAACTCTGATTATCTGTTATCTGTTATCCCACTTCCAACCACAACTCCCCACAAAGACTTTGCTGCTTCTCCAGTTAGGGTCACATCTTTTCCCAAATAATCCTTTTTCACTTAAATTCTCCAATGCAACCCAGGAATGGGATGCACAAATCCTCACCCTAGTTGGATCTAATCTCTGCACTGAACCACATTTGATGCCAATTTGTTAAATAAGCCATCTTGGGTTGATTCCAGCCGACATGGCCGAGTGTAATTCTGGTACTGAATAGCCATGTTCGCTCAACACCTAAATATCTACCGGTAGCAGCTATGTTTCCATAAAGTGCTAAACTTGATTAGTTTTAAGTTGGTCAGGTTTTTCTGACCAAATAATTGTGGAAATACTACAATGGACATAAGCATGAGAGCTGGTCATAACTAACTTTTTTCAGTGCCGTTCTAATTTCAAAAACTAATTGCACTCAATTAACAGGGCTGTATTGCTACTATCCTTCTCATCTGTCCTATTACCTTCTCCTATTGGTATCTTACGATTTATCACTTTGTCGTTTGTATGTACACTGAGAGCTTTTGCACCAAGAGACAAATTCCTTGCGTGTCCAATTACACTTGGTCAATAAAAAATATTCCATATGAAATGAATGGTTGTAAGTTGAAAACTACCCATAAATTCTTGAAGTTCAACAAACACGTCTCTAGCCATCAATTATCAAAAACACAGAAGAGACAAAAGAGGACCACAAATCTGTGTTGGTTTTGCTCCTGACACCTGTCCACTTTGGAAATCACTGGCAAGTTTTCTGTGGGGCCTGCAACACCTTTAGAAGTTCTAAAATCCACGCAGGTGGGGACTTCTGCAAGCTACTCTGTGAGCACAGCTTTTATCTAAGCCCTATTAATAAAGACATTCTGGTTAAATAAACAATACATAACTTGTGTACAGTGCCAAGCCTATGTTGAACTCACTGAACCAACATTCACCATCTTTGTCAGGAAAAGTAGGCAGGACTTCTGGCAAGTGATTAGGTGATGATGGCTCCTCTTTTCAGATGTGGGACTTCAACCAAAGGTTTCCTGTACTTGTGCATCAATCCTACACACCATCCTGGAGACATTTTGGCCCGTCTTTCTATCCAAAACAGCTTTAACTCATAGATATTGGGGGAACCATCTTGACCAAACTGCCACATTTGGCAGTTCATGCCACAGCTCATGCCACATTTCAGATTGAGTTAAGATCAATTGGTCAACTCGACCATTTTCAAATGCAAAATTTATTTGGCTTCAAACCTTCTGTGGTAAATTTATTCATGCATTCAGGATTGCTGCCGTGTTAAGTTTCAATTTATGTACAGACTACCTTGACATTCTGCAGAAAAATATTCTGGTACAATCCAGAATCTACTATTCCTCCACGGATGAAGACCTTCCATATTCTGAAGCTGCAAAGCAACCTCAAGTTAGATGCCCACACAGTCTCCTTTATGGTGGGAAGGAGAGCTGCAGTTGAAATGAATGGACTTCTCCAGGTGTAACATTTCTCAGTAAAGCCAGAAAGTTCTCCATTGGCTCATCTGTCCACAGAGCGTGGTTCCAACAGTTACTAGGTCATCCAACGTTCTTCAGCAAACTCAAGTTGGAATCAATATGCTTTTTGCAGCAGATTTTCTCCTTGATGTCCTTCCATGGACATCCTCGTGCTGATGGACACTGAAATCAAGACCATGCAAAGTTGCTCTGCAGATCTTCTGCTGAAGTTCTTTGACCTCCTGGATAATTCAGTTGTGTGATCAACGATGGGAAGGCTAACAATGGCGACCATGGATGAATGGAGGCTGCCTTTGGCAATGGTCCAGCCTCATGATCATGGTCAACCTTTCTCTGAGTCCTGCAGAAAAAACTCTTTGGATTGGGATATAATTCATTTCCACAAAGTTGAATAGTAGACTCCAACTGTGGTAATCAAACTACATTTTAATATGGAAGGTCCCTCAAATATACATCCAACTGCCATCTCCCTGACAACTAGTTCAATGATTTGCCCCCATCCACACAAGAGCAGCATAGCCCATATTTTCACCAACAAAGATGGTGACTATTAGCGCAACGTTTTCCATAAAGATTAACACAAAGCATTATTTTTCATGCTATTTTGTTTAGCCAGAATCCCTTTATCCATTCATAATGTTCAAGATGAAGCTCTAATTACCCTGCATGTCAGAGTCAGCAAGATTTATGGATCACCATAATTAAGCCTCACCATAATTAAGCTCCCTCCAGCCAAGGGCAGGCCACCATTTTCCACCAAAGCACATCTGTTCCCAGCTTGAACAGCATTTGCCGTAGGAAGTTTTGCTTGAAGTCCCATCAAAAAATCTGCTTCCTTGTCATTTACACCCAGCATTCCCCTGAACGATTCTGCCCTCTTCTACGGGAACCCTTCACATACAAGTAGACTTCGACTTGCGACCACAACTGAAGCCAAAATTTCTATGGCTAAGTGAAACATTTGTTAAGTGAGTTTTTGTCCCATTTTACAACTTTCTTGCTCCAGAATTCCTGGGATACAGCAACCATCGTAAATATGAATCACATCTAAATTTTGATCACATGACCAGGGGCATGCATACTGCAGAGGTTCTAAGCGTAGAAAACAGTCATAAGCCAATTTTCTGAGTACCGTTTAACTTTGGTCCCTAAACAAACTGTTGTAAGCCAAGGACTACCTGTATGCCTCAGCTAACCTGAGCCAGTGACTTATTTTCCTCTGAAGGCTAAACAACCACAACGTTTTTCCTTCCAGGTCATGAATCATCTCAGCTGCTCTCCTTTGGACCTGAAAGGGTCTGTACATTCCTGAAATTCCTACAGTGCATTGTCCAGAACTGGACACAACTGACCCAGGTGGACTCTGACCCAACCAGAGCTTAGGCCAGCAAACAAGAAGTCACCATTAACATGGCGCCGGCTAGGGCTGCAACAGAATTGTCCTAAGAAAGCTGCACAGAAAATACACAGAAAACTGGCTCTTCCAGATGAGGGACTACCACTCCCAGAATTCCCTTAATCAAGGCTGGGGACTCTGGGAATGGTGGCCTCATCACGTCTAGAGGGCACCAGGCTAAGGGTCCGGACAAGGCAAGGGCTTGGGCAGGGGGCTGGACTAGAAGATCTTCCAGCCCTGTGAGTCTAGGACTTCTCCCGTGTTGGTCCCTTCGCTTCCTTATGGCAGGGGAAGGGAGCGGCCCAGCTGTTGGGCAACTGAGATGAAACCCAGGTTGCCAGCCAGTCTGCAGGGTGCAGCCGTGATTGACGGTGCAATCAAAGCTCTTTCTGATGGGACACCCGGGAGCATCTGCCAAGCTTTGGGCAAGAGGTGCCTCCACAAGAGGCAAGACTTGTTGGGGGGGGGGCAGCATCCTCCAACCTCCCCTCTTCTGCAGAACCCCAACATCACCAGACCCCCTCTTCCTCACTGGACTCTCCACCTGTGAACCCCAACAGAGACTTAATTGGAAGCTCTGATGCCTCACAGCCGCATTTACAACGTCACAACTCTAACTGCAGGGCTCAATTATGGCCGTAACTCGGAGACCGCCCGTCATTCAGGCCGTAAAGAGCCTTGGTGGTGCAGGCTGTTAAACACCTAGCACTTAGCTCCAGCTGCCTGCAATTATTGCAGGCTCGAATCCCACCAGGCTCAAGGTTGACTCAGCCTTTCATCCTCTCGGGGTAGGTAAACTGAGGACCCAAGATTGTTGGGGGCAATAAACTGACCTTGTAAAAATGCCGCTTAGTAATAAGCAGGATATACAATGAAGGCTATTGCTGAGCGCATTGGGTTGTGCTCCAAAGATTGTAAGCCGCCCTGAGTCTCCGGAGAAGGGCGGCATATAAATATGAATTTTTTTTTTTTTAAAAAAGCAAGACCCCTCCAATGCAGCTGGATTCCTGGAGACCTTGCGGAGACGTCGGGGGGGGGGGCGTTTTCTGGGCAGCTCAACACTCCTTTAGCAACCGTTCGAAGTTACAACAGCACTGAAAAAAAGTGACTTGCCAACAAGTCCTTGCGCTTACGACTGTGGCAGGGTCCCCCCACAAACTGCGATCCGGGCACCTGTCAAGCAGCTCCCATTTACTGACGGTCACACAAGAGACATTTGCCAGCTTCGCAGCTGCCTTCCAACACGCAAAAACCAATGGGGACACTGGCAGAGAAGGTGGCAAGTTGTGGTCATGTCTCACTTAACGCATTTTCTAACCCCAAGAGTGGTGGTAAATCAAGGACTACCTGTATTTCTCCAGTTTTTTCTTTCTTTTTTTCTTTTCTCTTCCTTCCTACTTCCTCCCTCCCTCCCTCCCTCCCTCCCTTCTCCCTTTCCTTCCTTCCTCCTCGTTTTGGAATCTAACAGAAAGTCCAGTGTTTTCTGACACACTCACACCTTTAAAATCAGGACAAAAGCACGCAGAAATGCCTCCCCCTTCCAGAATCTTGTTCCATCTGATGGGTGAAACTGAGAAAGACCTTCTTGTCTGATCCGGCTCCTCTTACACTTCCTGCTTCCTGCCAGGATCAAAATTTAGGTCTGCACCCTCCAACCTGGGTGCCGTCCAGATCAGGGTCCCCCTTGCTGGGTTTTAAACCCCCATCTCAAGTTTTTCTAACTTCTTGTCTGGGTTTTCTAAGTCATCCAATTTTAAAATTTCACAAAACCTCAAGTTTTTCTATACAGGCAGTCCTCGGCTTTTACAACCATTCGCCTGGCAACCTGTTCAAAGTTATGACGGCACTGAAACAAAGTGACTTGCCACAGGTCCTCACTCTAAGACCACCACGGCAAACCTCACGATCGCGTGAGAACAGAATTCGGGTGCTTGGCAGTTTTGTACCGATGAGGGTTGCAGCTCCCTCCGGCATTAGGAGATTCCCCATTTGCAGCCTTTCTGACAAGCAGAGTCAGTGCAGGGGGGGGAGGAGCCAGATTCACTTAAAGACCATGTGAATCACTTAACCACCGTGGGCAAAAAAGGGGGAGGGTGGGGGTTGGACTAGATGACCTACAAGGTCCCTTCCAACTCTTGTTAATCTGTTTTTAAAAATGTCAATAAATAGGTAAAAATAATTCAGTTTAAAACTGATGCATTGTGATTTTTTAAAAGAAATCCCGCTGGCAACCTTGCTCCAGACAGCGCTGAGTTCAAAGGCTCAGGTGAGAAAGCTGGGAAATGGGGGTGACCCCCCCCAAAGGGAGCCCATTGTGCGAGTCTTTCCTTTCTCCCTGCTGCAAAGCTAGTCCCCAACTCCTGGCCCTTTGCACCCCCAAACCCAGCTACCTTTCTAAGCAATAAGGAACGCTGATGCTCCCAGACACATGGAACCCCCCCATCCTGCACCCCAATATTCTCCCCGCTTCTTGCAAAGGGGCCCGAAGTCAGAAATCGAAGGCTTTGCCTGATCCCAGCAGCTTCCCCCCCTCACAAAAGGGGTTTTTCCAGCTTCTCCCTCCCCCTCACACACAACATTTAACATTTTTCCAACAATGAAAAGCAGAGTTAAACGCATTTTAAAGCCTGAGAAATTCTCTATTCAGCTCTTCCTCCCAGCCATTCAGCCCCAGCCTGGCCCTGAGGCAAGGAGGCAGCTGTACCTAGCAATCGCTGGCAAAAAAAAAGGGAAATCATTTTATATTAGCAGTCCTTTTCACCACAATAGCGGTGTGAATTTCACAAAGCAAAATCAGGCCTGGCACGCCGAGGCTTTCAAAATGCAGCTTTAAATCTTAGCTAAGCCCACTAGCCAACTATGGTTTATTATTCAACACACCAGAGTTAAACTGACTTCATCCAGGCCATGGGTGGGAGTCTTGCTTGGGAAAGAGCTGGCCGGGTGTCCCGTCCAAGGCCGAGCCACAAAATGGACTCTGCAAAAAGGTTTCCACTTAAAAATAAAAATTAAGTCCTTCTTCGTCTTTGCAACTCAAGCAACGTGTTGCAATTCACAAAAAAAGGCTGAATCTGCCCCAGCCAGAAGGAAGGTGCACCCCAGAAGCGCAAATCACCCCTGAAATTGAAGAGGGGGTTTTCCTCACTCCTGCCTTGGCCCAGACCGGATTCCAGGTTTCCCATGACCCTCATCTCCATTCCAGAAACAAAAAAACAGCAGGTTTTGCTAAGCAGATGGGATTTGCTGCCCCCCCTTGCGGTTATCTGCAGCCTCCCCCCCAATTGCAAAGGCTTCCAACTGGGGAGGAAAAAGACCCCACCCCAAAAGGCCTTTGCAACACACCCTGCTAAAGAGACCCCCTTACAAGCTTCACACCAGATCCACCCTCCTTTCCATGCCAAAGGGGGAGCTTTTCTCAGGCAGGCAGAGGACCCCCTGCACCCTCCGCATTCTTGCAGGGATGGGGTGTGTGTGCAAAAGAGCCAAACACACACAAACACACACCAGGCCAAAAGGCTGGGGGCGGGGCTCTTTACCCAGAAAAAAAGATTCCACCCATTCACAGACAAGAGACCCCAAACAACTACTCCCACCCCCCCACCCCCAAACAGATCTGATAAGGAGGAGAGGGTCAGGTTTATGCACCCCCCCTCCAATATACTGAACCCCACAGGTTGCAACCTTTATGGTTTAATATATGCTGGGGGAAGCTACACACTGGGATGAATGCAATAAGCCATGGTTCATTCGCAGGAACCAGAATGTGTCCTGCATTCCCACGCTGCACTAAGCCAGGATGTCACTTAGAGGTTTGGGGTGAAGAGGGTTGCCCGAATTAAGGCTAACACTTGCCCCCCAAAGGGGACCATGTCTGCATCCCCCCCCAAAAAAGCTTCTCTTCATCATGAGCAGGGCAGAATCAGGGCTCTTCTCTCCCAAAGTGGACTCCCACAATCTCCCAACCAGCTCAGACTGGAAGGGGGTTCCTCAGCTCAAAGGGACCCACAAATATCCGACCTGTCCCCCCCTTCCAGTTTCTGCTTGCCATTCCAGCTCTCGGGGGTCCCCGCCGGCCTCTGCTCCCCAGAATCGCCCCCCCTTTTAAAAACAAAGATGGCAAACTGCAACCCTGGGAAGTAGGCCACCCCGCCATGCCCGGGGCCCAGGTGGGCAGGAAGGGCCCAGCCGTGCAACAAGCCGAGCAGCTCACGCATTGCACCAAGTTGGGGTGACTCCCAGGCATTTGAACTCCCGGAGAGGATGCCCAGCTTAGCAGGAGGGAGAAACCCAGGTTGTTCCTCTTGGGTGTTAAAGCCAACAATGTGGCTTGTTGTCACGGGAAAGCGTGGAAGAGCCCACGCAGAACGAAGCCAGAGTTCCCTGGAAGAGCCTTCAAGGGTTCCCCTAGCGTATCTCTCTCTCTCACTCACACACACACACACCCCAAGCCTCTGCTAGCGGCTGCTAACCCGGGACAGTTGCAACCCAGCCAGGTTGCATTGCAATCCGTTCACACGTGCAAAGCCCGGACTAAGACCGTGCCAAGCCCCGGGCAGGACAGACGGACATACACACACACACACACACACCGCTAGGTGCTTTGCAACATTCCCCTGATGCCAAGGGGCAAAGGGAGGAGCCCACTCCCAAAGGGGCCAAGGACCCCCCCTCCCGCATCAGAGGCCAGGCCAGGGAAGGGGAGCGTGGCCCGGGGGGCTCCCTAGGCTAGGCAGAGCCAGGCAGGGCGACTCCGCTGGCTCCCGGGGCCGCTGCCCGTCCTTGCAGGCCAGGTTGGGGCGCGGTTCGCGGAGCCTCCCCAGGCCGCCCCCCGGAGCAGCGCCCCTCGGAGCAACGCCCGGGACCCCCCCGGACAGCCTCCGCGGGGCCAGACGGCTCCCTCCTTTCCCCGCTGCCGAGCCGGGGGGGGGCTCTTCCCCTTACAAAGCGCCCCGTCCGGGGAGACCCTCCGATCGCCCCCCACCCCAACCCCGGCGGCTCCTTTGCAATGCACGGCCGCCCCGACGGTTGCAACCACGCCTTCCGACCCCCCCGCAAGCCGGGCAGCCTCGCTTGCAACCGTTGCAAGGAGCCCCGAACAAAAGGCGGGCGCGCTCGGTCCGGATTTACCCTCGGGGGCGAGAGCGGCGGCGGCTCCGGTTCCCACGTCTCCTCCTCCTCCGGCTTTTGTCCCTGCCCGGCCCGCGCCCCAGCCGCGGAATCCCCGCGTTCTCCCTTTCGGGCGGCTCCTTCCGCTTTCCATGCAATTGCAAAAAAAAAAAAAATAGGAAGCGCGGGGGGGGGGAGTGGAGGAATCCGATTCAGGCGTTGGGAAAGGGACCCGCGCGGCCCCGAAGCGACGCCGGGCTGCTCCTCGCCTTGCAAGGGGACCGAATCCCTGCTCCCGCCCCCCCTCCGGGCTTGTCCCCCCCTCCCGCTGCTCCGACGTGCGAACGAAGAGGATTCGAACCTGCGGACTCGGCGCGGCTGTTCCCAGGGCTCCGCGCGCCTCCCTCCGGCGCTTCCATTGTCTCCGCCGCGAAGTTCCCAGCGCCCGCTCTTCCCTCGGCCGCTCCCGCCCCCTCCTCCCTCCTCCTCCTGGCGGCCGGTTAGTTTTATGGTTCGCTCGTTCGTTCAGGAAAGCGAGTGGGCGGGCGGGGGGTGAAATAATTTCATTGGACAATGCAATTTAAGGATTTTTTTTTTTAAAGAGAGGCAGAAAGAAATCAGAGATAAGTCAGTTAGTCAGGAGCGAAAAGGCGTAGCCAGGCATTCTTTCTCACCTCTACAGGTTGTTGTTGTTTTTTAAATCCTAACCCTATCCTAAACTATATGACAAGAAAGCGTCGGAGAAATATTATGATGGTTTCTCATATCTACCAAAACAAGGATGGATTTTCCCCAACCCAAGGGTCCCAAATCATCCAGGCCAGGGGTCTCCAACCTTGGCCACTTCAAGACTTGTGGACTTCAACTCCCAGAGCTCTGCTGGCTGGAGAATTCTGGGAGTTGAAGTCCAAAAGTCTGAAAGTTGCCAAGTTTGGAGACCCCTGCTTTTTCACAGAATTCCCCAGTCTGCATGTTTTAAGATGGGTGGACTTCAATTCCCAGCCAGCATGCTTTAAGATATGTGGACTTCTGGATCCCATAAAGCAGGGGTCTCCAACCTTGGCCACTTTAAGACTGGTGGACTTAACTCCCAGAATTCCCCAGAATTTGCTGGCTGGGGAATTCTGGGAGTTGAAGCCCTCCAGGTTTAAAGTGGCCAAGGTTGGAGACCCCTGAGTCCCAGCCCACTTGAACCTATCCCGGTCAGGATATATACTTTACCCTGGTCCACAGTTAGATAGTCTTCAACTTATAAACCATTCATTAATGACGGTTCAAAGTTACAGCAGCATTGAAAAAAGTGACATGCCAGTTTTTCACACCAGCGTTCTTTGCTGACTCCCCACAATAAGAATTTCGGACGTTTGGCAACTGGCATGTACTTTATGACGGTTGCAGTAATGCCCTTTTGCAACCTTCTGACAAGCCAAGACGATGGGGAAGCCGGATTCACTTAACAACCGTGTGACTATCTTAACAACCTCAGTGATTCACTTAACAATGGTGGCAAGAAAGGTCATAAAAGGGAGCAGAATTCACTTGACAACCGCCTCACTTAGCAACAGAAATGTTGGAATGCCCTGTGGTTGTAAATAGGGGATTATCTGCATAGGTTCTCCTGCTTGAGCAGGGGGTTGGACTAGATGACCTCTGAGGTACCTTCCAACTCTTGTTATTCTGATCTGTTCTGCAAATCCTGCTATTCCCTGACTTTGGGTGGGCTTCACTGCATTTCACAATAGCGAGAAATCCATATTATGAGCAAAGAGGCAGTAAATATTAACAGAGTTGGAAGGGAGGTCATCTAGTCCAACCCCCAATATTAGTGGAGGGGTTTGACCCAGATTTTCTCCCGCAGGGGTAAGTTAATTGATCTTCTCAAGGCTTGATTGGGAAGTTTGGATCTCCTAATCCTGGGATGGGATCAGGGGATAGTTTGTTCTGATGCATTTCCCCGAAAACGACCACGTCAAGGTTAAGAGGCTGCCCTGGAGAACTTAAACTGCCCTTTCCCCATTGTGTGAGGTTGTGACTGATGTTGGCTGACAATGAGGTAGAGACTGAATTGTTTGTTCAGCTTATCCCACTAATGCAGCGATACTCAACCTTTGAAAACGGGTGGACTTCAACTCCCAGAATTCCCCAGCCAGCTTTTCCCCAGTTCACCCATCTTTTTTTAAATTTATTTATTTATTTATTTTTTAAATTATTGAATATACACATTAAAAACATTGAATGTGGTGGTGGTCTTCTTTGACGTACATTTCTGTCAAATGATTTTACATTGAGAAAGACACAAAAGTTATATACATTTATACCCATATATGTACATATGTACATTTGAGCTTTGTACTTTTTTAGTTCTTTTTCCTTATTCCTCAGGTATGAGGTCCCTCACCTCTTCCCTATTTCACCTTAAATTCTTTATTTCAATTTTGTGAACTCCCTTTCATGTCCCTCCAATAATATAACTTATTCTATACTTTATAGCATTCTGATTTATCTTGTCCCTTCAATTCTAGTGTCAACCTATCCATTTCGGCGCATTTTAATATCTTACCAATCGTAGCATCTTCACTTAGGGATTTCACTTGCTTTCCAATTTTGGGCAAATATCATTCTTGCTGCCATGATTACATGAACAATTAGATAGGTATCAGCTTTACTAAAATTCTCTTCCATTATTCCCAAGAGGAACATCTCTGGTATATAGCAAATTTTTAACCCCGTGATTCCCTCTAGCCATGACCAAATTTTATACCAAAACTCCTGCCCAGCTCACCCGTCTCAAAGTCACCAAGGTTGAGTAATGCTGCCTTAGTGGGTGAGTATTTAGGAAGCAACAGATACCCCGACAAGGATACAACAGAACGTACAACCGCTTCCTCTTCTTGGCGTGGTGAAACCAATTAAGAATCCCAACGCTCAGGTGGGAGTCGTGCAGTTTGAGATGCAATTTATTGGCTGGGTTCATCAAAAACATATTTATTACCCATGGTTCACCTAATCACAGTCTCGGGGATTAGCCAGATTTTCTGGTTTGGGACAACGCCGTGATGCACAAACTAAACACAGGCGTTTCATTTGCACAATCCCCTGAGGCTAAAATGCAGCTGGTAGGTTTGTGGAGCGGGGAGTGGTGGAAAAGAGCCACCTTTTCATACACTATGTTTTCTTAGGCCTACCTACTTTTGGGAGGAAACTATCGTTGTGTAGTTAAGGAAAATGGCTAAGGGACAAAGTTTGGTCTAATGAAGTTCTCCAACCTTGGCAACTTTAAGACTTGTGGACTTCAACTCCCAGAATTCCTCAGCCAGCTTTGGACTTCAGCCAGTGTGTGGACATCAACTTTGCTGGCTGAGGAATTCTGGGATTTTTTTTTTAATTACATTTATATGCCGCCCTTCTCCGAAGACTCAGGGCGGCTTACAATTTTTGGGGGGGATACAACCCAGTGTGCTCAGCAATAGCCTTCCTTCCATTGTATATGCCTGCTTCTTACTAAGCGGCATTTTTACAAGGTCAGCTAATTGCCCCCAACAATCTTGGGTCCTCAATTTACCTACCCCGAGAGGATGGAAGGCTGAGTCAACCTTGAGCCTGGTGGGATTCGAGCCTACAGTAATTGTAGGCAGCTGGAACTTAACTGCAGGCATTTAACAGCCTGAGCCACCAAGGCCCTTTAAGTCCACAAGTCTTAAAGTTGCCAAGGTTGGAGACCCCTGAATTCTAATCAAAATTTCCCAAGGTGGCCTACCCTGTGCTTTTAAAATCATCACACAAACAATACAGGAGCACAATATGGGAACTGTAGTCCCAGTCCTAGCCCCCACCCCTTCCCCGTCAGCCCTCTTTAAGCCAGGGAGGGGCTGCGGGAAACAACCCGGGGGTGGGGGAACCCTCAGTGGATTCTGTGGTGTGGTTATGGCAACCTTCTTGGCCAAACATCTCTCATTATCGCCTCTGAGCTAACTGACAATATATTGTGTAAATATATCGCACCAGGTTTCCTGTTTCATGAGGCTTCCAAGGGCAGGGAAGGGAGGCTGAAGGAATGTATAGGAAGCGGATCAGATGGGTAGAAATTCGAAGAATAAGAACCAGGGACCCAAAGACTCCCTCTGTGGGTGTGGGTGTGAAAGGAACCCAGATTCCACACAGCTCTGAACCCTTAAGGCAAACCAAATACAGGTGGTCCTCGCTGAACAGCCGGTTGCTCAGCAACTGTTCGAATTTACGACGGACCTCCCCGGAGCTACTCAACCAGTTTTTGAAGTTTTGGCAGCCGTGCACGTACACACACACACACACACACACACGCAGGGTCATGTATGCCCAGTTACAGCCTCCCACATCATCATCACGTGACTGGTTTTCTATGGGTTTTATTTTTTTTGCCAGTTTCTAAGCAATTCCTTCTGGTTTCCATTTAAAAACACCCCTTGGGGGAAAATGGACTTGTTTAACAACCACAGCATTCACTTAATGACCATGCAAGGTTCACTTAATGGCCATGGCGTTTTGCCTAACTGCTGTGAAATTCCCCAGGCCCAGCTGTGGAGTTGAAGCCTACCCAGCGAAGAGTAACTAAGATGATGAAAGGCCTGGAGACTAAAAGATACGAAGAAGAACGGCTGCAGGATTTGGGTGTGGCTAGTCTAGAGAAAAGAATTAGGGGGGACATGATAGCAGGATCCCAGTATTTGAGGGGCTGCCCCAAAGAGGAGGAAGGTCAATTTATTCTCCAAAGCCCCCGAAGGCCAGACAAGGAACAATGGGTGGAAACTGATCCAGGAGAGATTCAACCTGGAAATGAGGAGGAATTTTCTGACAGTGAGAACAATCAACCCATGGAACAGAAGCTGTCTTAATCTGTTAATATACAGAGACCTCTTGGATAAAAGAAAACTAATTTTTTATATATTCATCTATTTGTTTAATAAATTACAGTCCAGTCGTATGTCGTGCTGTGTATTTTATATTAGAGAAACATCAAATAATTATAAACATGAAATATGAGTAAAACAAATTCATTTGTGGAGAGTCTGGACAGTGAACAAGAGCAGGGAATAAGGAGGAATTTCCTGACAGGGAGAACAATCAACCCATGGAATAGAAGTTGCCTTTAGAAGTTGTGGGAACTGGACATGGCTAGTCTAGTGAAGAAGAGAAGGACCAGGGGAGACAGGAGAGCAGCCTTCCAATCTTTGAGGGGCTGCCACAGAGAGGAAGGTGGGGGCAAAGCTATTTTCCAAAGCACCCAAAGGCCAGACAAGGAACAATATGTACAAACTGATCTGGAAATAAGGAGACATTTCCTGACAGTGAGAACAATCAACCAATGGAACAGAAGTTGCCTTCGGAAGTTGTGGGCACTTCATCCCGGGAGGCTTTCAAGAAGAGACTGGGCCACCATCAGTCAGAAATGGTGTAGGGTCTCCTGCTTGGGCAGGGGGTTGGATTGGATGACCTACAAGGTCCCTTCCAACTCTGTTAATCTGCATTCAGAGGCCAAATGCAGCTGCCGCACAGCTGGTGCCACGAGCCCATGACGCTTTCCTGAAAGATATGCCCAGGGTGCCAATGGCCAGTGGGCGCAATTCAGAGGGTTGATGCTTCTAAGGAACCACCTGCCTTCAGGAGAAGCCCTTCCAAAGGTGCACCCACACCCTGAAGGCTGACAGGCGAATAGGGCAGGTGAATCCTCTGCAAGGAGATGCCAGGCTCTGTCATGGCACAATTCTATTCCTCTGCTCTCTCTCCTCCCTATTTTTGGCTTTGCAAGTTGTGTTGAGTGTCAGAAAGCGGGGGTGTCTTGCTTTCCAACAGCCACAATTGGGGACCATATTTTTGATCTTGCGGCTGTGGGAATGGTCATAAGTTGTAAGTCACCCAGTTGGCTACGACTCCCAGTCTCCTGATGATTGGCTCAAAGTCACCCAGTTGGCTTTGATGCCTAAGGCAGGACTAGAACTCACCATCTCCTAGTAATTGGCCCAAAGTCACCCAGCCAGCTTTCATGGCTAAGGCGGGACTAGAACTCACCATCTCCTAGTGATTGGCCTAATGTCACCCAATTGGCTTTCATGCCTAAGGCGGAACTAGAACTCACCGTCTCCTGGTGATTGGCCGAGTATGATTTCCATAGAAAAGGAATCAAATGTCTCACTTCTAACAGATTTTCTCTGACACAGGCTTAAGTCAGATTTTATTTATTTATTCGGTTTCTATAGCCGCCCGTCTCAGTCCATGACTCTATGAATCATTCACCATCTCCCATACGTAAAAAAGACATATTACCTGCCCAAAAAGAAATACACCTTTTTGGTGTGAATGAGGAGGGGTTTGGGGATTCAACCCCCTGACTATTTAATGCCTGCTGGGTGTCCTTTGTGCTCCTTCCACCATTCCAGGGTGGCCAATGAAGGGAGAGCTGTTCGTGTTTCCTGCTCTGTTCATTTCCAAGTCTCTCCCACATTTCTATCACCGCAAGTGAGTCATCTTTTTTCAGCCACAAGATGTTTTTCCAGGTAAAAGAAAAATGCCGGAGAGCTGATTTCTGATATTTACTCAGAGTAAATTCTTGGAAGCTGCAACTCACAAACCGGCTGTGCAAAATGGGGACCCTGTCCTTGACTCACATCCGCAACGGGGATCAGAATTTGTGTCACTGAGCAAGTCGGTTGTTAACTGAATCGCATGGTCCTTAAGCAAATCCAGTTTCCACACACACACTGACTTTGCTTGAGGGAAGCCAGCTGAGAAAGTCCCAAATAGGATGACATGACCCTGCGAAGCTGCAACTGCAAGTGTAGGGCAGAGGTCTCCAAACTTGGCCACTTTAAGACTTGTGGGCTTCCACTCCCAGAATCCCAAACTTGGCCACTTTAAGACTTATGGACTTCCACTCCCAGAATTCTCCAGCCAGCTTGGCTGGGGAATTCTGGGAATCGAAATCCACAAGTCTTAAAGTGGCCAAGTTTGGGGATCCCAGGTGTAGGAGTATGCAGGAGGGGTGGGATTCAAAAATCCCACCACCAATTCGCTGCCCGGTTGTTGGGTGGGCATGTCCATGGTCCTGGGTGGGTCTGGGTGGGCAGAACCAGAACTATCAGAACCAGAACTTAGGCTCCCCTGGGCCTCTGGGAGGATGGAAGCAGCCTCCCCTGGGCTCTGGAGGCCCACCAGAAGCCAGAAACAGGCCCATTTCTGGACTTCCGGTACTTCTGGGAGGGCTGTTTTTCTCCCTCCCAGAGCCTCCATGCAGCCCCTGCACTTACCTGCATTGCGTGGAGACTTCTGGGAGGGGGTGGGTGGGCGGGCCAGCCGGGCAGGGGTGGGATTCTACCAGTTCGACAAATCAGATGAAAACATAACATCCGGTTTGCCCAAACCCGCATTGAACCGGTTGACTCTCACCCCCTGCATGCGGGTTTACCAACCACACAAATGTTGATTGCATCTGAAGTGGGGATGCTGTGACAGTCATAAGGGCGAGGATCAGCCACGGGTGATATTTTCCCAGTGCTCTTCTAACACTCAGTCAACCCATGGTTGTAAGTTGAGGACTTCCTGTACAGTACATGCCAGGTGGAGAACTCTGGGAGTTGTAGTGTTGAAGTGGGCAAAGTTGAGAAACTGGGTCCCAGGCACTAAGATTTATTGTGTTATCCATTTTCACAACCCACAAAGTGGCTGTGATCCACACAAGTGGCGTACAAACAACCCAGCCGCCCCTCCCCTCCCTCCCCCCCCAATTTTCTATTCTTTTCTGCTTTGGATTCAAACTTTGCTCCTTTCCTGCAGGATGTACAGCTTTAATCTGCTCTTGGCGGGAGGGGGGAGGCTACCCCCCCAAGCATGGGAAACCAATCCAGGCTCCCCTTGGCTGTGGTGGGATTCCAATTTTTTTACTACCAGTTCTGTGGGCATGGCTTGGTGGGTGTGGCAGGGGAAGGATACTGCAAAACCCCCATTCCCCACTCCCATCCCACTGACCTGCTTTCCAGCTCCGTTCTCCTGTGCAGGGAAACCAAAGGAGACCCATCCGATCTGGGACTCATTGGGAGGTGGAGAATAGATGGAGGCGGGGCCAGTCAGAGGTGATATTGGCCGGTTCTCTGAACTACTCCAAACTTCTGCTTCCGGTTCTCCAGAACTGGTCAGAACCCGCTTAATCCCACCTCTGCCTTGGCTGAGGGAGGGTCCAGGGAACTTGGGGAGGGAGCACCAATCAATGGAACCCCTTGCCTCCTGGGTGCTCTATCACTGGAGGTTTTCAAGAATAGACTGGACAGCCATTTGTCTGGGATGATATAGGGCAGGGGTCTCCAACCTCGGCCACTTTAAGACTTGTGGACTTCACCTCCCAGAATTCCTCAGCTTTGCTGGCTGGAGAATTCTGGGAGTTGAAGTCCACAAGTCTTAAAGTTGTCAAGTTTGGGGACCCCTGTTCTAAATTGACGCCAGGGAGCTTTGGGGGTCAAGAGGTTTTCAAGAATAGACTGGGCAGCCATTTGTCTGGAATGGAATAAACGCCTCCTGCCCTGAACAGGGGTTGGACTATATGACCTCCCTGGTTCCTTCCAGCCCTCGGGTTCTATGATATACGAGAACTTCACTTTTCTCCTGTCTGGATGTGGAGGGGGTTTTCTCCAAACGCGCCTTTAACACATATGGACTTCAACTCCCAGAATTCCCCAGCCAGCTGCGGGTCTCCCATCCAGGCTTGGCCTCCCCATGACCTGGGAGGGGCGCCTTGCCACGCCCCCTCAGCCAGCCAGTCCGGGGCCCGAGAGAGCCATTGAGAAAGGCGGAGGGGGCGTGGCTTCCTCAAACTGGCCAATCCCGCGGCGGCCCGGGCCCCATTCATAAGTTTTGCAAGCGACTTTCCACTGCGGGGAAGGGAGCAGGCTCCGCGATCCGGGCAGCAGCCCTGATTTGCCGGCGCCTTCACCCGGAAGCGCCCCCTGGAGGCCAGCGGCAGAGGATGCACGTGGTAGCCGTGGGGCAAAGTCTGGCCTCCCCCGCCTCGGGCTCAGGGCCGGTTCAACGGCTTCATCCACGAGGGGGCCTTTTGCGGGCTCGCTTCCTCCGGCTTTTTGGTTCACCCCCGGCGGCAGATTGGGAATCGCAGGGCTGGAAGGGACCCTAGAGGTCGTCTAGTCCAACCCCCTACCCAAGGCAGGAGACCTTACTCCCTGGCGGACAAATAAATGGCACTCCGAGGTTTCCCCGAAGACCTCCAGCCCCATGACGGTGCCGCTTCGCCCTGGTGTTTTAAAGGGGTGTCTCCATCTAGGATAGGGGTCCCCAAACTTTGGGATTCTGGGAGTTGAAGCCCACAAGTCTTAAAAGTTGCCAAGTTTAGGATTCTGGGAGTTGAAGTCCACTAGGAGCATCCCACCATTTCTTGACCTATGCAGCTGCCTCGGGATCCATCTGGGGGTCGTTAAGAAAAACCTGACAAAGGGGAGACAAGTGAGTCACACCCCCTTCTCCCCTACTGATCTGCTGCCAAGCTTCCCCCCTCCTAAATGGTGCTTTCAAAGGCTGACCATTGGCACCTGGGGTGCCTCTACCTTCTACCAATTTCCTGCGAAACCTTCCTTAGTTAAAACTGCAGTTAACAGGTTATTATAAGTAACATATGGTTGGTGAAGTATCAGTATGAATCGGAGATTAAAGTCTAAACTAGTAGCTGAAACTGTGGCCTACACAGAGGGGGAGACTAGAACTCCCTTCCTGGGCCAGGTGTCCTGAGCACCTGATCAATCCAGCCACCGGTTGAAGGAGGCCCTGTTTACAGAGCATGTGGGGCTTCAGAAATCATGGCTCCATCTCTGGAGGTTTTTAAGAAGAGGCTGGACAGTCACCTGTCTGAGATTGTTTAGGTTCTCCTGCTTGAGCAGGGGGCTGGACTAGAAGACCTCCAAGGTCCCTTCCAGTTCCTATTCTATGCTATTCCATTCCATTCTATATTCTATTCTATATTCTACTATATTCTATTCTATATTCTACTCTATTCTATCCCTTATTCTATTCTATTTTATTCTATTCATTCCAATTTTTATTCTATTCTATCCCATTCCATTCCTTATTCTATTCTATTTTCTTTCTATTCTATTCTATTCTATTCTAAAACAGGAGTTTCCAAACTTGGCCACTTTAAGACTTGTGGACTTCAACTCCCAGAATTGCCCAGCCAGCATGACTAGCTGAGGAATTCTGGGAGTTTGAAGTCCACAAATCTTAAAAGTTGCCAAATTTGGAGACCCCCAAGTTAAAATTTAGACCAGGGCTTTCCAATCTAGGCAAGGGGTGAGCTTCAAACTCCCAGAATTCTGCAAGCCAGCATCCTTTTAAGAGTGGTAGGCTTCATGGCTGGCTGGGGAATTCTGGGGAGTTGAAATCCCCCCCACTCTTCAAGCTGCCAAGGGGTGAGCTGCTGCTCCAGTCTAGAGGGGGGAACTACATCCCCCATGATCCTCTGAGCACCAGCAATACCCACATTGCAATGGATGGACCCTCCTCTAATCTACCCATTGGCTGGAATGAGAAAAAAAAGTTGGGGTCCATTGCCTTTTGCTGCCAGCTTGTCCCTGCCCATGGGAAGGTGCCAACTTTTCCGGGCAGATGAGAAGTTACCCCCTAGCTGAATTCAAAAGGTTGACTCAGCCTTCCATCCTCTCGGGGTAGGTAAAGTGAGGACCCAAGATTGTTGGGGGCAATAAGCTGACTTTGTAAAAAATGCCACTTAGTAATAAGCAGGCATATGGAAGGAAGGCTGAATGAAGGCTGTTGCGCGGGTTGTATCCAAAATTGTAAGCCGCCCTGAGTCTCCAGAGAAGGGCGGGATATAAATATGAATTTTTTTAAAAGCACTTCTTCTTTGACCAGCCCCGAAATGCTGCCTTGACGCCCCGTGTTTGGGCAGAAAGGTGGGGCGCCTCTTGATGCTCTCATGAAAACAGTAATCATTTCAGGCAGGTCGAAAAATTTCTGCCAGCCCAGCTGGGCAAGACTGGGCATGACAGGCGCTCTGCCCATCCTCTGCTTTTAACAGCCATGCCAAAGGCTCCCCTGTGCCAGATCACAGGGGGGCAAAACACACCTAGAATCCTGCATCCAGTTTTGGTCACCAGGATACAAAAAAGACGTTGAGACTCTAGAAAGAGTGCAGAGAAGAGCAACCAGGAATATGAGGGGACTGGAGGCTCAAACATTCAATGAACAGTTGCAGGAACTGAGCCTGGCTAATCTAGGGAAGAGAAGGACCAGGGGAGACAGGAGAGCAGCCTTCCAGTATTTGAGGGGCTGCCCCAGAGAGGAGTAAGGGGTCAAGCTCTTTTCCAAGGCACCCAAAGGCCAGACAAGGAGCAATGGATGGAAACTGAACAAGGAGAGATTCAACCTGGAAATAAGGAGAAATTTCCTGACAGGGAGAACAATCAACCCATGGAACAGAAGTTGGCTTAGAAAGTGATGGGAGCTTTTTCCCTGAAGGCTTTCAAGACAGACTGGACTGCCATGTGTCAGAAATGGTGTAGGGTCTCCTGCTTGGAAGGGGGATTGGACTAGATGACCTACAAAGTCCCTTCCAACTCTGTTAATCTGAATCTGTCTGATCAAAGGCCTACAGGCTAAAACATACGATGAACGGTTAAAGGAACCGGGCCTGGCTAGTCTAAGGAAGAGAAGGACCAGGAGGAACAGGAGAGCAGCCTTCCAATATTTGAGGGGCTGCCACAGAGGGGGGGGGGCAAAGCTATTTTCCAAGGCAGACAGGGAACAATGGATGGAAACTGAACAAGGAGAGATTCAACCTGGAAATAAGGAGGAACTTTCTGATAGGGAGAACAATCAACCAGTGGAACAGAAGTTGCCCTCAGAAGTTGTGGGAGCTTCATCCCTGGAGGCTTTCAAGAAGAGACTGGACTGCCACCTGTCAGAAATGGTGGGCGGTCTCCTGCTTGGGGGGCGGGTTGGACTAGATGACCTACAACTCTTTTATTCTATCTGTCTACACCTGTCCATTGGGCTTAGTTTGAAAGTTGAATTCTGGGTGACGTGTGCATGAAATCAGTTTCTACACCAAATTTCTTCAGCAGGCAACAAGAGTAGAGTAGATCGGATTTTTTTAAAAAAACAATGTGCTTTAGTACACTACATTAGATGAGGGGTGTCCAACCTTGCCAATGTTAAGACTTGTTAAGACTTCAACTCCCAGAATTCCCCAACCAGCACATTGAAGGGGAGTTGAAGTCTACATTGCCAGGGTTGGGCATCCATGCAGTAGGCGATATAAAAACTATTTAAGAAACAACCTAATACAGTGATGGCTAACCTTTTTGTCGTCGCGTGCCGAATGCAATGCAGCCATAATGCAATGCGCACGTGACACCCACACCCACATGCCCTGCCCCCCCCTGTGCATGCGTGTGTGTCCCCCGCGCACGCTTCTCCCCTCGTGAATGCGTGGCAGAGATCTGACACTTGGCTGGTGGGGGTGCATGCACATGCACAGTTCCAGGCGACCGCTCGCGTGCCGTCAGAAATGGCTCTGTGTGCCACTTCCAGCACGCATGCCATAGGTTCATCACAGACCTAATAGTACCTCCTCAAGTGTGCAAAAGTATGACTTTGGGCCAATTGCCAGGAGACAATGAGTTCTAGTCCTGGCTTAGGTATGAAAGCCGACTGGGTGATTTTGGGCCAGTCCTTCTCTCCACCTGACAGGGTTTCTCCTCTGAGGAAAATTGAAGGAGGCGAAGAATATATTTGCGGCCTTGACTTCTTGGTAAAACATAATAAATAATCTCAATAAAACCAGAAAGGTTGCGTGTAAAGATGGGTGGGATTCGTAGCTGTTCACCGGGGATTCTCCACAACCTGGCAGCCTGGGAGACGTAGCCCTGCCCTCGTCCTTCCTCTGCCCCCCGGCACGCCCAGCTGTCCCTGTTTCCCACCCCCGCAAGCCTTTGCACATCGAAAACCCTTTATAATTACTGGGATAAACATTGTCCTGTGCACCATTCGCTCTCAGGCAGCCTCTGGGATTAATGGCCCCCGTGCGCCAGGGAGCCTCTCTTGCCTCCCTTTCCTGGAGGAGCCCAACCAAAGTCTGGATCGTGGCCCACCCGTTCCCGCAGAAGAGCCCTGGAGAGCTACTCCAACCTGCTCCACCGAAAAAATGTGGGAAGCCAAGTTTGGCAGTTGAAGAGCCCTTGCAAACAGCCTCTCCAAAATCTTCTTGACTCAGGCTTCTGCTGGGCTGGAATGGCACACAGGAGTCCAGATACAGCTGCGTGGCAGGCTGCAGTTGGCCTCAGAATGCAGATTAACAGAGTTGGCAGGGACCTTGGAGGTCTTCTAGTCCAACCCCTGGCCCAAGCAGGAGACCCTGCACCATTCCTGACAGATGGCAGTCCAGGCTCTTCCTGAAAGCCTTCAGAGATGCTCCCACCACTTCTGAAGGCAACTTCTGTTCCATGGGTTGATGGTTCCCACTGTCAGAAAATTCCTCCTTATTTCCAGGTTGAATCTCTCCTTGTTCAGTTTCCATCCATTCTTCCTTGTCTGGCCTTCAGGTGTTTTGTCCTTGACTTATAACCATTCATTTAGCAGCCACTCAAAGTTAAAACAGCACTGAAAGAGGGGACTTAGGAGTGATCCCCACACTTACAACTAGTCCGTGCACTTACAACCGTTGTAGCATTTCCCTGGTCATGTGATCAAAACTCACTAACTTGGCAACCAGCACATGTTTATCATGGTTGCAGCACCCCCAGGTCACATGATCTCCATTTGACAACTTCCCAGCCAGCTTCTGCCAAGCAAAGTCAATGCAGGGGGGGGGGGAGCCAGGTTCCTTTAATGGCCACATGATTTGCTTAATAACAGCAGTGATTTGCTTGACAACCGTGGCAAAAGAAGGGTCATAAAATTGGGTGCATCTGGCTAAACAACTGCCTGGCTCAGCAATGAAAAAGTACCAAATTTTACCAGACTTTATTTCTGCAGTGTTTTTGGTTATGTTCACCACCAGGAGGCAGTACAGACCAGTTTTGCCCTTGCTAAGAAGCATCAGAGGTGTGGGGGGGTAGTCAGATCTTATTAGTCTATGGCAGGGATCTCCAACCTTGGCAACTTTAAGACTTGTGGACTTTCCATCTGGGGCCTGGTTCTTTATTTGCTTGTGCACAATCGACAGACTCTTGCCGGACTAAACAGCAATAGCATTGTAGGCTTAGATTTATACCGCCCCACAGTGCTTTACAGACTCTGGCCAGTTTACAACATCGAAGCTTTATTTGCCTCTTGGCCCCAACAATCTGGGCCCCCATTTTACTGACCTCGGAAGGATGGAAGGCTGAGGCAACCTTTGAACTCTGTCAGGATCGAAGATCCAGACGGTGGGCAGAGTTTGCCTGCAATGCAGTACTTGAACCACTGTGGCACCCGGGTTCTTTTACTATGAAACTTGTACTACTCTAAGATATCCCAGGGGTGCTTTTTCCAAGAGGCAATTGGACTTCCTGGTTTTTCTCTGAAGATGTTTTGCTTCTCCTCCAAGAAGCTTCTTCAGTTCTGACTGGATGGTGGGGAAGGGAAGGATTGATGCTCCTTGCAGACAGCTGGTCATTTGCATCCTTTGAGAGGGCTCTTAAGGTCACCTGGAGGTTTATCTGTGTCCTCAGGGTCTCACCTGAGTGGTGCAAATGGCTGTGGAGCCTTCTTGGCTGCAGGATGGACACTCTTCGAATGGTGCGGGAGTAGGAACGGGTTTCCAGGAAAGTTTCAGGCTACAGGAGCCATTTGCACTTCAGTTTGAGATGCAGACAACACAGACTCATCTCCAACAGCCAGCACCTGTGTTCACGGATAAACCTCCAAGTGGCCTCAACGACCCTCTAAAAAGGATGCAAACGACCAGCTGTTTGCAAGGAGTATCAATCCTTCCATTCCCCTCCATCCAGCCAGAGCTGAAGAAGCTTCTTGGAAGAGAAATGAAATGTCTTCAGAGAAAAACAAAGAAGTTCAGCTGCCTCTTGAAAAAAAGCACCTTTGGGACAACCTGGATGACTGAGAATCTGCAAACAAACTTTGGACCCTTGAAGAAATGTGGACTTCAGTGCCCAGAATTCCAGGCTGGGTGGGGGAACTCTGGGAGTTGAAGTCCACAAGTCTTGAAGTCGGCAGGTTTGGAGAGCCCTGATTTAATTGGAGGTCTCTTTCTTGCTGTAATTCCAGGCACTGTTTTATTAACCATTCAACATGCTGTGTGAATGCACCAAAACTCACAATTTTAAAATGTGACATATTAAAATCTGATTTTTGTAGCCTCGGTTCAGATCAGGCTTAGCATTTGCATTTAAGTAAAACCAACTTGGTTTAATTACCTGTAAATATTGCCCTACAAAACTCAGAAAATTTGCTTTCTCTGGTTTTGCTTTTCCCACTAGGTGGCGCCAGCCTCCATGCTTTGGGGCAGGGGTCTCCAACCTTGGCCACTTTAAGACTTGTGGACTCCATGTTTTAAAATATGTGGAAAAGTACAATAAAAATTATAAAAAAATAAAAACTCAAAAATGTTGCTACTAGAAATTGTCAAGTTTTGGTTCTAATATCAGGAAGAAAGAAGTGAATTTTTATCCTACTCAAAATAAATGCTTGGAATATATGACGGTTTTCCCCCCAGCGTGACACATTCAAAGATGCCATTTTGAACTTGAAATATTTTTCATACCACTAGGATCTATTAGAAATAAAGTATTATTATCATGAAAAAAAAAAGACTTGTGGACTTCAACTCCCAGAATTCCTCAGCCAGCCAACTTTGGGAGTTGAAGTCCACAAATCTTAGTGGCCAAGGTTGGAGACCCCTGCTTTAGGGGGCGATTCTGTTTTTTAATTCATCAATATTGAAGAGGAAATGTATTAAATAAATATGAGGAATTTCATGGCAGCCATATGTGTGATCTCATGCTCCTTATTTTTATTTATATCCCACTTTTATTATTTTTATAATTTATACATTTATAATTTTTATAATTTATAATTATTTACTTTTATAAACAATTCAAGGCAATGAACATTTCCAACAGATCTTCCTCCTATTTTTCCCGCACCAACCACCCTGCGCAGGTAGGTTGGGCTGAGAGAGAGTTGGGGGGGAACTGGCCCAAAGTCACCCAGTTGGTTTTTGTGCCCAAGGCAGGATTTGAACTCGGGATCTCCTGATTTCTAACGTTGCTATCTTAGCCACTAGGCCAAACTGTCTCTCTTGAAACATAACATGTATTGCAACGAGCCTGCAAAGTAGACCACTGTGGGAGACACATTGTCTTGCTGCTTAGTAGGGAGAAACTAGGAAATGCAAACTTGCCTCGAAAAGTTAGGACAAAATATGTTTTTTTTTGCTCTGGATGAGATCTAGTTTAACAAAGAGAGGGATCAGGATGAGGGAGGGGACACACACAATAACAGGGTTCCAATACTTGGGGCACTGTCCCAGAGAAGATGGGGTCAATCTGTACTGACCCGAACCTTGTTCCAAGTAAACAAACACCAAACAGAGATAAAAGCAAAACCTTTTAATGATTCTTTACGAATTCCGTTCCTTCCCAGTTAAAAGGCTGTTTCAAACTAATTGTCTCTGATAAGAATGAGCCTTGCCAAAGTGGTGCAAGGCTGCCAAGAACACTAGATGAAGTTACTAAGAAGTATTTCAAACACAAAGAGTCTCCAAACACAAACTGAGAGAGTCTGAACGTCCACAAGGCTCGAGTGCAAAAACTTCTTTGCTTCCTGCAAAGAACTCCAGTTTCTCAGCTGGCTTTTATCCCTTAAGGGAGAGGCCATTACCCTGCAGCCTTACTCCTGAGTTGCCCGTGCTGGTGTAGGGTCTCCTGCTTGGACTAGATGACCTACAAGGTCCCTTCCAACTCTGTTAATCTGTAAAAATCTGTAAATCTTTACTACCACAGAACCGGTAATAAAAAATTTTTGAATCCCACCACGGTAAGGAAGAGAGGAACAAAGGGAAGGAAGCAGAGGTGGGTATTCAGCAGGTTCTGACTGGTTCTGGAGAACCCGTAGTGGAAATTTTGAGTAGTTTGGAGAACCAGCCAATCCCACCTCTGACTGGCCCCGCCAACCCCATCGAGTCCCAGCTGATCGGCTGGGTCTCTTTTGGTTGCCCTGCCCAGGAGAACGGAGCTGGAAAGCAGGTTAGTGGTGTGGGGGGAGGGGGATTTTATAGTATCCTTCCCCTGCCACACCCACCAAGCCACACCCACCAAGCCACGCCCACAGGACCAGTAGTAAAAAAAATGTTGAATCCCACCACCGGCCAAGACCCCCAGCGCGCCAGAGCAGGTGGAACAGCCCTTTGCACCTGGGTTCCGCGGGGGTCTCCGTGGCAACGGAGGCAGAGGTCACAGAGGAGAGAGCATGACATCGTGGCCCCGGCCCCACAAGCACCATCAGCCATGGCCAAGGGGAGAGAGATGGCGCGGGTCAAGCAGGCAGGCCCACAAAAGACCCCAGGTCAGCCCTCAGCAGCATGGGGGGTGGGGCACCAGCTTTCCCAGCCCCAGTAGAGGGCAGACCAGCAACCCAGGACTGTGGGAGGGGGTGCAAAGCCCCAGACAACTGGGGAGGAGGCTGGGACACTCACAGCAATTCTGGCTTTGCAGCTTCTCCCAAGGGGCAAGAAGGGCTTCTCCGTGGGGCCCATTTCTCAGACCTGAAGGGTCCCCCATTACTTCCAACCTTGCCCCTTCCAGAAACCTGCCCTTGGGCAGCTGATGACCCTTGGGGAAAAACGGGGAGGGGAGAGGGTGCTTCTTGACAGCAAGATAGCCATAGCAAGAGCTCTTAGACTTATATACCACTTCACAGTGCTTTCCAGCTCTCTCTAAGCGCTTTACAGAGTCAGCCTATTTGCCCTCAACAATCTGGGTCCTCATTTTACCCACCTCGGAAGGACGGAAGGCTGAGTCGACCTCCAGTCGAACTGCTGGCAGCCGGCAGAGTCAGCCTGAAATACTGCATTCTCACCACTGCGCCACCATGGTTCAAGATGCCAAATCTGGCACACCCAAGCCACAGAAAGCATAACAAGGAATCCAGGTTCCCATGCTCCCCTGCCAAACAGCAGCCCAGCCAAGCAGAGAGAACTGAACGGGACTCCCTGGGCAACGTTCAGTGGCTTTTATGCCCCTCTCAACCTTGCTATGATGTAGGCAGGGTCTGCTTGGGCAGGAGGTGGACTAGATGACCTACAAGGTCCCTTCCAACTCTGCTAATCTGTATCTGCTTTGCTCCGGACTTTAAGATGTGTGGACTTTAACTCCCAGAATTCCCCAGCCAGCCTACTTGGCCATATAATTCCCCATTCGAATTCTGGGAGTTGAAGTCCCCACGTCTTAAAAGTTGCCACGTTTGAAGGTCCCTGCTTCAAAGCATCACCTGCTAGGCAGGATGGTACCTAGGAAGGTGGGGTTGGGTGGGATGGATTCCAGTGAAGCAGCAGTTTCCCAGCAGGAAGGGGGCACATACCAAGGAGGAGGGCAAGAGGAGAGGCGGCAGAGGCCGGAGAGGAAGTGGCTTAGGAGAGCCATGCCCTAGAATCTCCCAGAGTATATCTTAGAGCAGGGGTCCCCAAACTTGCCCACTTTAAGACTTGCGGACTTCAACTCCCAGAATTATTCAGCCAGCTGGAGAATTCTGGGAGTTGAAGTCCACAAGTCTTAAAGTGGCCAAGTTTGGAGCCCTCTGTCTTAGAGTAAAAAGTCTGCAGAGATTCTCCATCATCCAGGGTTGTCCCAAAAGTGCTTTTTTTTCCAGGATGCAACTAGGCTTTCTTGTTTTTTCTTTGCAAACTGTCAGAGCTGAAGAAGCTTCTTGGAGGAGAAGCAAAATGTCTTCAAAGAAAAAAAAACAGAAAAAAAGCCCCTTTGGGGCAATCAGGATCTGGATGATGACTGAGAATTTCTGCAGATGTTTAGCTATACATTTTGGGATGGACACCCTCTGAAAGGTGTGGAAGTAGGAATGGATTTCCAGAGGGAAAATTGCAGATAACAAGAACCGTTTGCACCACTCAGGTGAGATCCTGAGGACACAGATAAACCTCCAGGTGACCTTAAGGGCCCTCTCAAAGGATGCAAATGACCAGCTGTCTGCAAGGAGCATCAATCCTTCCCTTCCCCAACATCCAGTCAGAACTGAAGAAGCTTCTTGGAGGAGAAGCAAAACATCTTCAGAGAAAAACCAGGAAGTCCAATTGCCTCTTGGAAAAAGCACCTCTGGAATATCTTAGAGTAGTAAAAGTTTCATAGTAAAAGAACCCGGGTGCCACAGTGGTTCAAGTATTGCATTGCAGGCAAACTCTGCCCACAGTCTGGATCTTCGATCCTGACAGAGTTCAAAGGTTGCCTCAGCCTTCCATCCTTCTGAGCTCAGTAAAATGGGGGCCCAGATTGTTGGGGCCAAGAGGCAAATAAAGCTTCGATGTTGTAAACTGGCCAGAGAGTCTGTAAAGCACTGTGGGGCGGTATAAATCTAAGCCTACAATGCTATTGCTGTTTAGTCCGGCAAGAGTCTGTCGATTGTGCACAAGCAAATAAAGAACCGGGCCCCAGATGGAGAGTCCTACGTCGTTCTTGGGCTAAGCCTGCCCCCTGCCCCCTTCCAATCGCTGCCCCTTCTTCCCAGGCAGGCCTGGAAGGAGCCAAGGCTGGAAGCCCCCAAGGCCCCCAAGAAAGCCACCAGCAGCCGAGGCCTCTTCAACACCAACATGGGACCTCTGCAGCACCAGCTCCGCCTGGGCGAGTACAACCTGCTCAAGTGCGCTGCCATGTTTGAGAGCGACTTCGTCCAGGTAAGAGGGCAGAAGGAGCCGGGGACATGGCCGTGGCCCCATCCAGCCAGTGGTGGTATTCAAAATTGTTTGCGACCAGTTCAGTGGGCGTGGCTTGGTGGGCATGGCTTGGTGGGCGTGGCAGGGGAAGGTTACTGCAAAATCCCCATTCCCTCCCCACCCCACTAGCCTGCTTTCCAGCTCCTTTTTCCTGTGCAGGGCAACAAAAGGAGACCAGATGAATCAGCTGTGGGTGTGGCTTGGTGGGTGTGGCTCAGTGGGCATGGCTTGGTGGGCATGGCAGGGGGAGGATACTGCAAAATCCCCCTTCCCTCTCTGCCCCACTAACCTGCTTTCCAGCTCCATTCTCCCATGCATGGCAACCAAAGGAGACCCAGCCAATGAGCTGGGACTCAATGGGAGGTGGAGAATAGATGGGGCAGGACCAGTCAGAGGCGGGATTGGCCGGTTCTCCGAACTACTTAAAATTTCCGCTCCTGGTTCTCCAGAACTGGTCAGAACCTGCTGATTACCACCTCTGCGTCCAGCCCCTCCCCCCCAGGAAGCAGCCGTGCTTAGGAATACAGGTAGCTGGACTTAGGAGCCTTTGTTTAGCAACTTTTCAAAGTTAGGATGGCACTGAAGCAAGTGACTGTCACACTAACTCGTGTTGCAACATAAGCCTTGTGTTCCCGCAGCCTGGATTAATTGCTTTGGGGGCATTTCTCGGACCACCAAAATTTTCTCATGGACCACCGTGGTCCCCGCCCATGGCTAACCCCTGCTATAGGATATCCTGCTTCCGCAGGGGCTGGACTGAAAGACCTCCAAGGTCCCTCGTCCAACTCTGCTATTCTGTTCTGTTCATTGCAGTGACCCACGCTTTAACTTGACCACAATTCTTGCACGTGCAACTGGCACATATGTATGGCACCCCAATGTCCTGGGATCACATGATCCCCAACTGCCACCTTTCCAGTAAAGTCAGTGGGGAACTCAGATTCACATAGCGATGGTATGATTCACTTAACAACATGGTTATAATCCAGTGCATGTGGTCACATGATGACGATCTTAACAATTTCATTCCATCACTTCCTTCCGGCTGCTCTCCCTGCCCCCAGGTGGCAGTGGTCCTCCATGACAGGGGTCTCCAACCTTTAAGACTTGTGGACTTCAACTCCCAGAATTCCTCAGCCAGCCAAGGTTGGAGACCCCTGGTCTCCCAGGTGATCTGTTAGGCTCCCCAATCTGCAGGAAAGGGATCCCAAAGGAGCAGCTCTCCCGGGGGAAATGACAGCAAGGGGCCAGGATACCTCACGGAAAGGGGTCCGAGAGAGGCCGAGGAGAGTCCAAGCTTCCTTGGCAAAATTGCTTGGCAAGTGTGGGCAGAGTGACGGGGGAATCCTACCCTGCCAAGGTTGCAATTTCACCCTGAAAGCAGGAAAATTCAGGCTGATCCAGAGGGGGTTTGGCTTTATTGTACACATCATCCTGGTTGCTCTTCTCTGCACTCTTTCTAGAGTCTCAGCATCTTTTTTATAGTGTGGTGACCAAGGGTGGGATGCAAATATTTTTACTACCGGTTCTGTGGGCGTGGCTAGGTGGGCGTGGCCAGGTGGACATGGCCATGTGACTGGGTGGGTGTGGTTTCTTTTTTTGAGCAGCATCCCCCGCACCCTTTTTTTGCCTCCTGGGCCTCAGGGAAGCCTTCTGGGCAAAGCAGCAAGACAGCGAGGGGGATCTCGGCACAGCTGATTGTCGGAACAGCTGATCATCGGGAGAGGGAAAAAAATACCAGTTCAGCCGAATGGTAGCATTTTTTACTACCAGTTCGCCTGAACTGGGCCAAAGTGATAGAATCCCACCACTGGTGATGACCAAAACTGGATGCAGGATTCCAAGTGTGGCCTTACTAAGGCTTTACAGGTGGTATTTAGGAAGGCAGAAAAAAGGGCGGGATTCCAACCTAGGGTTTGCAGCTTAACAGGCTACCTGGCCGCTCCCGTGTCTTCCAGGTCAGCAAGCAAGGTGGCATTCTCGATGTGCACAATCAGGTGCAGCAGGTGCGTGTCGCCATTGCAGCGACCAGCCCGGGACTCCCGGTGCCCGACGTGCTCCTGCTGGCCCGGCCGGTCCTCCTCCCTCAACAGCTGCCACCCAACCTGCAGCACAGATATCGCCCCCGTGCTCGGAACAGGAAGTTTGAGCTCACCAGGTAAGGCTCGCCAGCCATCTCTTCTCCCCCACCACCCCTCCAGGGCTGGGCTGCGTTTTCAGGGTCTCTCCCTTGGCCATGCCTTAATTGTCCTCTGAAGCAAGGAGGACTGGTTGTGGGAAGAGATGCTTGCCCCCACCTGGCAAGAAAACTCTGCAGCCAAACCTGGAACTCCTGGACCTTGTTAAGAGGGGCTCAAATGCTAGGGGACCCCTACTTGTAGGGGCTGCATGACAGCGTAGTGTGGTGGTCATTTGGAATGGTCATTCCCCAAATGGTGGTAAGTTGGGGGCTACCTGTGGCTCTCTGAGCTTGGTGCTTTTCTTTTACAGACGTTTCATTACCAAAGTAGGTAACTTCATCAGTGCAAGAAGCAGGGGTGGGATTTTTTTAACAACTGGTTCTGTGGGTGTGGCTAGGTGGGCGTAGCCATGTGACTGGGTGGGAGTGGCTGCTGCTGCTTCTTCCTCTTCTTTTGCAGCACCCCCCCCCCCATTTTTTTGGCCTCCTGGGCCTCAGCAAGCCTCCTGGAGGGGGCATTTTTGCTCCCAGAAAGCTTCCCTGGGGATCAGGAAGGCAAACAATGAGCATGGGGGCACACAGCATCTCCCTATGCTCCATTTTTGGGCCTCCTGGGCCTCAGGGGAGCCTCCTGGTCAAAGCAGTAAGACAGCAAGGAGGATCCTGGCACAGCTGATCATCAGAACAGCTGATCGTTGGGAGGGGGAAAAAAGAAATACCTTAAGGAGTGACTGGGCAGGGGAGAACGCAGTCAGTGATATCACGCATGCGCGATAAGGACTGGCTGGGTGGAGAGGGGCGGAGCCAGCCAGGAACATGATTTGCCGGTTCTCCGAACTGCGCAGAATTGTAACAACCGGTTCTATAAAACTGGTCTGAACTGGTAGAATCCCATCCCTGGCAAGAAGGGGGGCATTGCAGACAGGAGGGGAAGAAGGAAGAGGAAGAGGAGGAGGAGGAGGAGGAGGCCAACTGTGGGATCCTTGGAATTCTTGGTTGTTTTCTTGCAAACATTTCATGACCCAACCAGTGAACGACATCAGTGCCAGAAGGGAGAGGGATTTGTTCTCTGTTTATATACAGGGCCTGGCCCTGCCAGTGTTGGCGGGAGTGTTACTTTCTTCTTGGTGATTCCTTTGCCTGAATTGGTAGTTCCTTGATCGGGGTAAAAGAGAGTAAACAGCCCTCCCTTCCAGCATTGATGATGTTATCTAGTTAGGTTATGAAATGTCTGCAAGAAAACCACTAAGCTCAGAGAGCAACCAGGACCTCACACTTGCTGCCCTCCTCTTCCTCCTCCTCCCCTCTTCCTCCACCACCACCTCCTCCTCCTCTCTGCAAACTCCTTCCCTTGTAGCACTGATGATGTTCCCTAGTTGGGTCATGAAACGTCTGCAGGAGAAGGGCCCAGCTCAAAGATCACCAAGGCCCCCAGAGTCCAATCCTGAGCTGCCAAGATCCGCTTCCCTCTATACAGCAGCATCTAAACCCCAACAAATAAATCAGGAGGGAGGGAGGGAGGCCCAGGCCAAGCCCCCTCCCCCCTGTTGCATGAGCCCCTCCCCACAGTCTTCCCTCCCCCCTCAGGCTCCTTCCACTGTGCTTCGTCAAGATCACCATCCACGACCAGGAGAAGAAGCAGCTGCGATTCAAAATGGTGACGGGCCGCACCTTCTACCTCCAACTTTGCCCCCCAGCAGACAACCAGAAGGACAACTTTGACTTGTGGGTCAAGGTGGTCCATCTCCTTCGGCCCCCCTCAGACATTCACCAGGATAAGTGGCGCCAAGACCCATGGAAGTCTGGGGATTTAGCCCCCCAGGCAACCGCCGTGAGTTGGCAAGCTGGTTGGTTGGGGACTTTGGGGAGATCTGGAGGCAGGGGTGGGATTCTACCGGTTCGGACCGGTTCTATAGAGCAGGTTGTTATGATTCTCCACAGTTCAGAGAACCAGCAAATTGTGCCCCTGGCTGGCCCCTCCCCTTTCCACCCACCCTTCCCCTCCCCTCCCCACCCAGGCAGTCCTTATCGCCCATGCGCGACATTGCTGACTGCATTCTCCTCAGCCCAGTCACTCCTTAAAGTGTTTCTTTTTTCCCCCTCCCGACGATCAGCTGTTCTGATGAGCAGCTGTGCCAGGATTCTCCCAATGTCTTACTGCTTCATCCAGGAGGTTTTGCCCCAAAATGGAAGGGTACTGCAAAAAAAAGAAGAAGCCATGCCCACCCAGTCACATGGCCATGCCCACCTAGCCACGCCCACAGAACCAGCTGTTAAAATATTTGAATCCCACCCTGTCTGGATGGCGCCTGCTTGGAGAAGGCTGCTCCCAAAGCAATCCTCTTGGGGAGATGGTTCCCCTACCCCATCCCACCACACCCCACATCACTTTTCTTCTGCCTCCACAGAGTTCTGCTACCCAGGCCTCGGAGGAGAGGGAGATCTCCATCGCAGAAGTGCTGAGCACCCTGCAGGAGGAGATCTTGGAAAGTCCCACCAACACCATGGACTTCATGGACACTCCCAGCGTCTCCACCAGCCCCACCCCAACCTTGGTGGCCCTCCAAGAGAGGCTGGAGAACCCTTTCCCTCCGCTGGAGGTCCACAGCTCCATGGAGGAGCCCTGGAGGGTCCCCCTGGAAAGGAAGAAGGAGAGCCCCATGGCCCTGTTGCCCATCAGCAGATACGAGACCAGAGATGCTCAGAAGGAGACCCAGGAGGTGGTCCATGGGGCAGGAGGTCAAAGGTACCTCATGGGAACTGCCAGAGGAGGGTCATGTGTGTGTGTGGGGGCTCCATGGGGCACTCTGAGCTTGGTGTCAGGATTCCAGCAATCGCCCTAATTAAATCATGATTCTTGAGCCAAACTTCAAAAAACTCCAAAGGATTCATTAGAGGCAACATACTGGTCCTGCCCTGTGTGAAGCCAACTCTGGCCTATGTCATTTAAAGTCCCCTGTGACCCTGTTTCCCCCCTTCCTCCCTGGGTGTATCATAAATCAGATTCTCCAATTGAGCACGTTGACGGGCTGAGTGTCATCAATCACATTCTCCAATTAAATATATTCTAGAGCAAAAGCTCTGGTAGTTTAGTTACAACCTTTTAAAGATAAGAGTTGGAATGTACTTTCGCTTCCAAACTGCTGCACTGCTCCTCCAGAATTCCTTCCTCCCCCCCTTTTTTTAAAAATGGCAATTACTAAAACAGGCATAGGAATGTTTTATGAGTTGACACTTGGCTGTTTTCCTGCAGACGTTTCATAACCCAGCTAGGTAACAACATCAGACCAGAAAACATCGCCTTCAATGGGCATGCAGGGATTAACATGAGACAACAATCCTGTGGCAAAACAATACTCCAATCAAGAAACCCCCAAGGAGAAACACTAACCCCCCCACACACAATACTGGCAGGGCAAGCTACTGTACATAAACAGGCAGCAAATTCCTACACGCAATAGCACTGATGATGTTCCCTAGTTGGGTAATGAAACGTCAGCAAGAAAACAACCAGGGTCAGAGAGCACCAAGGATCCTACAGTCCTCCTCTTCTTCCTCCCTTCCTCTTCTTCCTTCGCTCCGGATACCCCACTCCCTTCTAGCACTGATGATGTCACTTAGCTGGGGAATTCTGGGAATTGAAGTCCACATCCCTTATGGTTGGTTGAGCAACACTGCCTTATGTCAGGATTATGGAACTTAACCCCATTTAAATCCTGAGTCTCAAGCCAAACTTCCAAAATTTCAAAAGGATTTATTGGGAGTTAACATGTCTGGCACTGCCTGGGTGGAGCCAGCTCTGAGACACATAATTCATTGTCCCCCTTGACCCTGGTTTCCCCACCCCCACCCCCTGGGTGTATCATAATTCATAGTCTCCAATGGGACACCTCCATACCCCAGAGTCATTAATCAGGCTCTCCAGCCAGCAGAAACTTAGTCACCTAGTCACTATTTTTGAAAGCATTTGTGGAATGCAGTTTTGGTCTGCAAACTGCTCCCTCCTCCCTTTCTGTTGGCAACTCTAAAAAGGGCATAGAAATATTTTATGAGTTGACACCTTATATCTTTATTCACGACTACACTGTACCATCATGGACAACACCCCCCACCCCGTCCTTCTCTTACTCCCTGAGCAACGTTGAAACTTTCGCTTTGCATTCTACTTATTCTCTGCCTGCTTTTATTTCCAATTATTCCTGCTCTTCCCCACCTTTCAAGAATCAGCTTTCAACTCAGAATTCAAGCCATCAGCCTTCCCTATTTTGGCAAAGCCTTCCACCACCCATTAGTTTTCTCTACCTGACTCCACAAATGAGCCTCAGCCCCCATTTCCCCCCACCCGTGTGTGTCTCAGGGGCACCGGTGGGCAAATGGGTGGAGTGGGCCAGCCCAGGAACAGTCCCTCGAGATGGGTGGCCGTTCTGATTGAAACCATTCCTCCTCTTGCAGGAAAAGCAAAACCCGAAGCAAGTCGAGTCGATCTCGCCGAAGCCATTCGTCCAAGCGAGGTATGCGAGGCTGCCAAACTCAGGATCGTAGAACAACCAAGTTGGAAGGGACCTTGGAGGTCTTCTAGTCCAGCCCTCTGCTCAAAGAGGAGAGCCCACTACACCAATCAAGGAACCACACCCCACTACGACTGGCAGGGCCAAACTGTTGGATATAAACAGGGAGCAAACGCCACTCCCTTTTAACACTGAAGGTGTCACCTAGTTGGGTCACGAAACATCTGCAGGAAAACCACCAGGATCAGAGAGCCCCAAGAACCCCCCAGTCCTCCTCCTCCTCCTCCTCCACTCCACTTAGCACCAAGTATAGCACAGTCATCCTCTTCCTCTTCCTCTCTTCAAACCCCACTCCTTTCTAGCACTGAAGGTGTTCTCTAGTCTGGTAATGAAACGTCTGCAAGAAAACAACCAAGCTGAGGGAACACCAAGGAGCCCACAATCCTCCTCCTTCTCCCCACAAACCTCCCCCCCCTTCTAGCACTGATGTGGTTCCCTAGTTGGGTCATGAGCGGCCTGCAAGAAAACAGCCAAGCCCCACGGAGGCCACAATTCCCCACCCGGAGCTACAACTGTCTCTCCTCTTCCTCTCTCGCCAGTTGTGAGCCAGGCGTCCCGGAAGATCTCGTCCTTCATGGGCTCCTTCTCGGGGAGCAGCCAGAAAGCGCCCAAGAGTTCTCGCAGCAGCCGGAAGCCCTCGACAAGCAGAGAAAGAAAACGCTGAGCAGCCCCCTCCCCACAACCCCCCTGAGAAAAAAACCAGAGGCCTGAACCAGGCGTCTTTCTTTTCCTGAATCTCTTTCGTTAGTAAAGATGATGGCTAGAAACAGATCTGGGAAACTTTGTTGTCTTTGGTCCCGTCTTGCAGAGGAGTGTTTTCCAGCCGCCACAATTTTTAAGGCAGCTGGACTTCAACTCCCAGCAAAGCTGGCTGAGGAATGCTGGGAGTTGAAGTCCACCTGTCTGAAATTTTACCCAATTTGAAAAACGCTAGCATGATGTCTGGTCTCAGAGTCTGACATCACTTCTTGTCATGGCTTCTTAGCAAAGGGGGTGGGGGGCTGTCCCCCGAACTTTGAGGGCTTTGCTTGCACCCCATCAGTGGTGGGATTCATTTTTTTTTACTACTGGTTCTGTGGGCGTGGCTTGGCAGGCGTGGCAGGGGAAGGATACTGCAAAGCCTCCATTCCCTCCCCACCCCACTGACCTGCTTTCCAGCTCCGTTCTCCTGTGCAGGGCAACCAAAGGAGACTCAGCCGATCAGCTGGGACTCAATGGGAGGCAGAGAAGAGATGGGGTTGGCGGGGCCAGTCAGAGGCGGGATTGGCCGGTTCTCTCAACTACTCAAAATGTCCGCTACCAGTTCTCCAGAACCGGTCAGAACCAGCTGAATTACCACCTCTGCATCCCACCCTCAAGATGGGGCAAGTGGAGAATCACTTTATTCCCAGTAACCCTTTCTCTGTGCTTTGCCCCGGTTCTCGTAAGGGTCAACACAACACCTGTTGTTAGTACAATAGGTCAGCTCAACAAGAGCATCATCCAACTTGGCTTACACTGAGCCCAGAAATCTGGCAATCCGGCATCCGCCCTGGCCTGTTTCCCTGACTTTTGACCCCACCGACCTCTCGCTTCCCTGTCCCGTGGCCAGGTTGAGGCCCTCTTAGAGGAACAAAACAAGGAGCACACACTTTATTTTTCCCGAACGGAATTCCTGGGATTTTCCGCTGGCCGAGAGAGAGCTGCCGAAAGCAGCTTGCTCGGTGTCCGTCTGCGAAGGCCACTTAAAGCACAAAAGGAGCCAGGTTGGATGGGGATGGAGGCGCCCAAGCTGTCGCCTCCCAGGAAGTGGGTTGCCACCGGGCAGGATCACAATGTCCTCCATATGTTGCAGGACGATGGACGGCCCTGCCACAATGGGCACCACAGACGGGCTGGGGAAAGCGACAGCATGTTCACACTTTCCAACCCCACCCCCTGACTAATCAGTCTGCTCCCTCCTTGCAAACACATGCAGACGGCCTGAGCCCCCCCGCCTCCATTGGGAAGAGGGGGTGGGAGACAGTGAGGGGCATCGAGCAGCAGAAGGAGAGGCTGCCGCAGCCTGGAATTGGCCTTCTGGCTGGTCCCCGGAGCTGCTGCCTAGGAAAAGGGAGGGGCTTAGGGCCTTTCTAGGCAGAGGGTGCACAAACAGAACAGAACAGAATAGAATAGAATTAGATATTGGAATGAAGGAATAGAATAAAATAGAATAGAATAGAATAGAATAGAATAGAATAGAATAGAATAGAACAGAACAGAACAGAACAGAACAGAACAATATAGAATACAATAGAAAATATAGAATACAATAGAAAATAGAATAGAATAAAATAGAAAATAATAGAATAGAATATAGAACAGAACAGAACAGAATTCCTTATTGGCCAAGTGAGATTGGACACACAGGAATTTGTCTGGTGTCTCTCAGGTAAAAGAAAAGCAAGTCATACAGTCACAAGTGGGAGGGGGTGGGCAATAAGGAGTGATTAATAGTAATAGTAATGCAGACTTTATAAATAGTTGGACAGTGTTGAGGGAATTAGTTGTCTACCAGAGGGATGGAGTTGGGGAAAAACTCTCCTTGTGTCTAGTTGTTCTGGTGTGCAGGGCTCTATAGTGTCATTTTGAGGGTAGGAGTTGAAATAGTTTATGTCCAGGATGAGAGGGGTCTGTAGACTAGCACGTCCCACCCCTTTTTGGAAACCTCTTTTGCCCATCAAAGCGATGGCAGGTTCTGAGATGTTCTTACTGGGAATAATGGAAGAGAAATTTAGCAAAGCTAAATTAATATACTTTAATATAATACGTATAATCATGGCAGCAAGAAGGATATTCGCCCAAAATTGGAAAGCAAGGAAAATCCCTAGGAGGAAGTTGTGATTGATAAGATATTACAGTGCGCCGAAATGGATAGGTTGACTTTAGAATTGAAGGAGCAAGATGAGTCAGAATACCATAAAATATGGAATACATTTTATTATTGGAAGGACATGAAAGGGAGTTCATAAAACTGAAATAAGAATGAAAGGTGAAATAGGGACGATGTGGGGGACCTCCTATTCGAGGAATAATGAGAAAGAACTAAATATTACAAAGTTTAAGTGTGTGTGTGTAAATGTACATAACTTTTTTATTTTTCTAAATGCAATATGTATTGACAGAAATGTACCGCCACATTCAATGTTTTTAATGTGTATACTCAATAAAAAAAATTTGTTTTTAAAAAGCGATGGCAGTTTCTCCGGAACAGCCAGCCGGATCGATTGGCAGCCCAGCTTCACAACATCATCCCTGGCAAAAAAAACATGTATGAAAGTGGACAACCCCCTCAAATTGGATCCCTGGTGCATTGGATGAATTTGGGGCAGAGTAATTCCCCACCTTCAAGGTTTTTTAAATCCCGCCAATCTGGAGAAAGGCAGGTTGACCTTGTTGGTTACTCAGCCCCCATTGATACCACCAGAGATGGTTTCCTGTAAAATGTCACATTATTATCCTAGCATATGAAATGAATCATAAGTACAAAGACCTCCAAACAGGAATGGAATGACTGTGGCAAAAGAAAGCAAAGGTAAGTACAGCGTTGTAGGCGCCTTGCGTGCAATCTCACCACATCTGGAGCACCACTTGAACACTATCGTCATTGACAAATTCATTTATAAGTCAATTGCGAAAGGCAGCTTTATTTGGAACAGCTGACATCCTGCAACAATACTTGTAAACACCATCAAAGATCCCATCTGCCTATCCCAACTCCTTGGGAAGTATTTGATGGGTGGACAAAAACACCAGTTTGGCAGTTTGATCCTCACCAGGCTCAAGACTGACTCAGCCTTCCGTCCTTCCGAGGTGGGTAAAATGAGGACCCAGATTGTTGGGGACAAATAAGCTGACTCTGTAAGCCACTTAGAGAAGGCTGTAAAACACTGCAAAGCGGCATGTAAGTCTAAGTGCTATTGCCCTTCCTTCCTTCCTTCCTTCCTTCCTTCCTTCCTTCCTTCCTTCCTTCCTTCCTTCCTTTTCTTCCTTCCTTCCTCCCCACCCTTCCTTCCCAATTGTCAAATGTAGTTTTGGAGACTAACTCTGCTAACTGCCAGAAGTTCGATCCTGACCAGATCAAAGTTGACTCAGCCTTCTGTCCTTCCCAGGTCGGTAAAATGAGGACCCAGATTGTTGAGGGGCAAGAGGCTGACTCTGTAAACTGCTTAGAGGGCTGGAAGCACTGAAGCTAAGCCCAATGCTATTGCCCTTCCTTCCTTCCATCCCATCCCATCCCATCCATCCATCGTGTACACTGGCTAGAATGCAGTACTGCAGGCTAACTCTGTCCACTGCCAGCAGTTCGATCCTTACCGGCTCAAGGTTGACTCAGCCTTTCATCCTTCCAAGGCAGGTAAAATGAGGACCCAGATTGTTGGGGGCAACAGGCTGACTCTGTAAACCACTTAGAGAGGGCCGTCAAGCACCATGAAGCGATATATAAGTCTATGTTCTCTTGCTGCAACTCTCCCAGCCACACTATGCCCACCGTTTTGGCCAGATCCGCCAGCAGATTGGATGGGCAGCCTCAGTCTGACTTGTGCGCCTTCAGCTCAGGAGCAGCCAGGAGGAAGGAAGGCCGGGCCTCCTTCCTTTCATTAAAGCGTGTCCAGGCATGTCCCCTGGGGCCCCCCTCCCCCCAGAACTACCATCCCCATCCGTCATAAACAAGGACGCAGCTGTTGCCATGGCCGAGAATCAAAAGCATTGCAGCCTTTGGCCCTTTGAGATGGTCGGGGCTGCCAGGAGGGGGCTGTGGAAGAGGATGGGGGCTTCTCCTGGGGGCAGAGGGATGGAGGAGGGAACAAAACATTTGTAAAATGCACAGCCTTCAAGAGGGTCTTTTAATTGAGGCTCCGTCCTTGGCACCACCTGATTGCCGAACATCTCTGGCGAGGAAGCAGAGTACAACAGAGACAGCATCCTACACAGCTCATGGTGAAGGCTTCTCTGGGGCACCTGCACAAAATGGCCTCATCTCTTTTGCCAAGGGGCTGCAGCCACCCTTTCTGGCACATTCCTGGGTTATGCCTCTCTTTTGATCTCCTTTTCTGCTGGGCCCAATGAATTGACACCATTGTTTTTCAAACGTGAAGACTTCAAGCTCCCAGAATTCCCCAGTCAGCATGGAGTTGAAGTGCCATCCATCTTAAAGCATGCTGGCTGTGGAATTCTGGGAGTTGAAGTCCACCCATCGTCTGGCTGGGGAATTCTAGGCATTGAAGTCCACTTGTAGGAGATGACCAGATGGAGGCAGAGGGAGGGCTCAAACACACCATCAGTCTTGAGTCTCTTCATGCCCACAAGAGATCACCTTGAGTTCCATTGACTCATTTGAACTGCCTGGATTTTCTGATTCAACAGATTAACAGAGTTGGAAGGGACCTTGCAGGTCATCTAGTCCAATCTCACCTGGCCACCGGGCTGCTTCTTTCTGCTTCTTTCTTCTTCTGCTTTTGGCTGCACACAAGGAAAGCAGCAAAAGTCTTTCTTTCTCTCCCCCAAACTCCGCCAGAAATGAGCCTTTGGGACCCTGCAAGGCATCCTGCTCCAAGAGGCTGCACCGGCATGACAAGTCTCACAAAGACTCATTTCTGGCAGAGTTCGGGGGAGAGAAAGACAGACTACTGCTGCTTCTGCTGCTTTCCTTGCATGAAGCCAAAAGTCTCTCTCTCTGCGATCCCAAATAAAGAATGATCGATCAGTAGGAAAACAGGGTGGGAAATTTTCCTGCAGACTTTTTTTGGGATTTTCCCAGGGTCTCTAGTTCACGGGATTTAAAATGATGAGTTTGGTGGTCCCTGAAGTCCAAAAGGTTGCCGACCTCTGCTTTGAAGAATAGCTTGACCCCCTCCTCCTCTCTGGGGCAGCCCCTCCAATACTGGAAGGATGCTCTCCTGTCTCTCCTGGTCCTTCTCTTCCCTAGACTAGCCAGGCCCAGTTCCTGCAGCAGTTCATCGTATGTTTCAGCCTCCAGTTCCCTAATCCTCCTGGTTGCTCTTCTCTGCACTCTTTCTAGAGTCTCAACGTCTTTTTTACACCATCTCAGACAAGTGACTGTCTCTAGTCTGTTCTTAAAAACCTCCAGTGACGGAGCATCCACAATTTCTGAAAGCAAGCTGTTCCACAACAGGCTTAGCAACAGAAGGACAAGATGACAAGACAGCCGTTCTTCACAAGAGTTTCCCGACGGTGCCAAGGAATGGTAGCAGACCCACAATACTGCCAGCGGTGCGGTTTGTGGCAGGAAAAAAGCAACACCCTTGGGTTTATCTCTGGGGCTGACGTGCACTTCTTATGGCCTTTGCTGGAACCAAACTGAAAGATAGCACCTATGGAGGTGTGTGTGTGTGTGTGTGATGAACTATAGAGAAGGGGTAGCTTCCCAGGAAGTAGGGAATACATTTGAAAGGAGGGGGAAGAGAGACAAGAGGCAGCCTAGTCCAGAGCTGAATCAAAGACAGGAGAGGAAAGTTGGGATAGATACCACTTAGAACTTTGATGGCGAATCCATGGCACGTGTGCCACAGGTGACGTGCAAAGCTATTTGCGCCAGCATGTGAGCCGCAGGCAAAGTTACCTCACTGTGCATGCGCACATGTCACAGCTGATTTTCAGCCTGTTTGAGGCCTTTTTTGGCCCCCCAGAGGCTTGAGGACAGCTTCTGCAGGCTTTGCAGGCCGAAAAATAGGCCCGTCTCATCACTTCTTGTAATAGTGGAAGTGACAAAAGGGGCCTATTCAGCGCCTCTGAAAATCATGAGGAGGAACTGGGAGGTGCGAGGTAAGAGAGCAGAGTGCAGGCAGCACATGCACAGGGGGCATGGAGGGGCACATGCATTGCCTTCTGAGTGCTGGCATGTGAGCGTGTGCAAGCACAATTTTTAGCACAGGTTTCTTGTGGACATTTCATTACCCAACTATGTAACATCACCACTGCTGGAAGGGAGGGGGGTTTGTGGAGAGGAGGAGGAGGAGGAGGACTGTGGCTCCTTGCTACTCTCTGAGCTTGGTGGTTTTCTTGCAGATGTTGCATTACCCAACTATGTAACATCATCAGTGTTAGAAGGGAGTGGGGTTCTGCTGCTCTCTGAGCTTGATTGTTTTCTTGCAGCTGTTTCATTACTGAAGTAGGTAACATCATCAGTTGCACAGATGATGTTACCTAGTTTGGTAATGAAACATCTACAAGACACATATAAATGTACAGTGACCTGGAAAGGAAGGAGTTGTGTGTGTGAATGGCAACAACAAATGGAAGAAAATTCTCACCGGGCACTCAGGAGCTGTGAGGAAAAAGGAGGAAAGTTTTCCTGGAAAGGTTCTCGCAATCCAAATTCTGATTTATTCGATGTGTGATTGTACATTCAGACATATGACCTGTTGCTCCTCCATCAGACAAACCTATAGCTATCGCACGACCTCTAACAACACTACAGTTGGGTTCCTATGCTGCGTCCTCATGGTATTTGGTGATCTGGAACCTGGCAGGTTCTATATTGCAGCAATCATGGTCTGTAGGCCGTATCATGGCTTCATCTCTTGACATTCATTCCATAAATCTGATTCAATGAATCGAGGCTTTGCATTATGTCTAAAGCAGGGTCAACCTCATACCTTGGGGAACCATCGCAGCCTTAACATGCCTTTTTCTCAACCAGGTACCCTCCCAATTTTGGACTGGCTGTGCATTAGGGACATTGTCACCCTACGGCACTTGGAAAGCAAGATCCAGATACAAAGCAAGGTGTGTTAAATACTGTTGCCAGAAGAAGACTCTTCAAGAAGATCTTCCTTGGTGTTTCTCAACCTTGGAAGCTTTAAGATGCATGGACTTCAACTCCCCGAATTCCCCAGAATCAGAGGAGGAGGAGGAGGAGGCGTGGGAGTCAGGGTCAGCATGAGGAAGAGGAGGAACAGCTGGGTCCAGTGCCTGATGCACAGATTCGCAGAAGGCAAAGGAGAGGAGAGCAGTGGAAATCTATGGGCTGGTCCTTGGGACGGAAGAGCCACTGCTGCTAGCAAGGCCCCACCCTCACTCTGGGAATAAAAGCCAGGGAGGCAGAGACAAATAGGTGTGGCAGACAACTATTCATCTTCTGGCTGGATGGACTTGTGAGCCGGCATTGAGAGAGAAACTTTTTGCCGTGGCTGCTGGGGCTCCTAATAAAAGAATCTTTGAGTTCACGTCAGAGGGTTTGTCGTGTTTGGGGAGCTGTGTCAGAACACACTGGTTCTGGGTAATAACAGTGCAACGATGGCCTTCAGTGGTACCTTGGTTACATTCAATAGCATCTCATTGTGTTTAAGGACAGCACCAGCCCAGGTAACTTCAGGACACACCTGGACAGAGAAGCAGCTCACTCCTGGCTTGATGGAGACTGGCAGAGTAGCAAAAGGCCTCCCCCCGCCCTATTTTTCCACCCCTGCGATTTCTTCACGCTTTGGAGTGCGAGATTTGATTAGGCCGCTCGTAACGGGCGTGTGACTCTCCATTACTGCTCAGGAAATTACCAGCTGCCACCCAGCGCCACAAATAAAATGGGTGGAGGGATTTTTAAGGAGGGGGGAGAAAACTGGGGAGGGGGGTTGTGTTGTCTCTCACTGCCCATCCCTTTGGCGATCAAATTAGGCTCATCTGCATGGAAGAGTTTAATATTTTGCCGGCCCAGCTTACAAAATAAATAATAAATAAGTGATCGAATCTGCTCTGCGCTCACCAAACAAAAATTCACACGTACAGAAGGATATGGTTTTTGTTTCCTTTTCCCACCCTCCTGAATTCGTCTTCCCCAAACCAAAGTGCATCAACACTGCAAATAAATAACATCTTGAAAAAAATAAATACATCAAATAAATACATAAATAGAGGGTGGAACTTGAAGTCAGGAAGATGGGCTCTGTTGTGCAGCCTGGGACGACAACTAATCCGGCTTCGCAGTGGGACTGCCATGATTTCAGCAGTGGGGTGAAGGCCATGGTGTTTTTTGGGGGCTGCAGGATCAGGGTGGGGCACACCTCAGCCCCCTTGGGGCTCCTGAACTACCACAAATAATGCAAGCAATGGTGGAAGTTCTTAAACAGAGAGGAAGTGCCTCACCTGAAATTAGTTGATTGAACAGAAATTAAGTTTAAATGAAACCAAATCAGAGTTTATCCTCATCTAAGCTTCCTTCCTTTCTTATTCCCTGCCCCTACCTACAATCTCTTGGAGAAATTTGTAACTTTTGAGGAGTTCCAGCCACTCATAGTCCTCAACTTACAATCACAGTTGCAGCCAGAATTTCTGTTGTTAAGACGGCACCACCAGTGATTTGCACCTGATTTCACAACCTTCCTTTTTTTGCAAAGGTTCTTTAGTAAGTCACTGCGGTTGTAAAGTGAATTGTGAGTTCATTAAGTGAATCCCCTATTGACTTTACTTATTGGAAGCCTGTTGTGTCCCCAGGATGCTGCAGCCATCATAAATACATGCGCCCAGAGCTCAGTCACACATGACTGAGGGGAATCCTCTAAGGGTCATAAATGCGAGGACAAGGCATTAAATCACTGTATTTCAGGAAACTCAAACAGCTGCTAAGTGAATGGTCATAAGTCAAGGACTACCTGGACTTGCAGGCAGAAGACCTTCAGCCTCTTAGGCAGAGGTCCCCAAACTTGGCAACTTTAAGACTTGTGGACTTCAACTCCCAGAATTCTCCAACCAGCTATGGAGAATTCTGGGAGTTGAAGCCCACAAGTCTTAAAGTTGCTAAGTTTGGAGACCTCTGCTCTTAGGGCTAGGAAAGACTCCCCCATCTTCCACACCCACACACCTCACAACAGGCCACCTGCACTAAATGAGCAAAGGGGTCACCTCAGACTGAGGCAGGATCCAAATCTAGCAGCACAAAGTATGTATGTGTGTTGCGTTATTAAAAAGACCAAAGCAGAGGAAGGCTGCTGTTGGTTCGCACCGGTTCTTGTGAACCAGTAGTTAAGATTAGGCACAGTTCAGTGAACCAGCAAATCCCACCACTGGCTGGCCCCAGCCCTGCTCGTTTTGTGGCCTCTTTTTAGGCCATTTTCAGCCATTTTTTTCAGGCCAAATATGGCCTGAAAAATAGCCCAAAAAAACGGCCTGAAAATGGCCCCAAAACCGCCAAAAAACAGCCTGAAACACCCCAAATTGGACTGAAATGGCCTAAAATAGCCTGAAAATGCCCCCCCAAAAGGCCCCAAAACAGGCTGAAAAATGGGTGGGACAGGCCCAGCCAGTGGTGAGATTAGTCCCAACCGGATGAATCTAACCTCTTCCTTTGAGGTGAGTGGCCGGCAGGCAGGGCTGGGTGTGATGAGTGACATCACCCACCCAGTCAAAGGCCCTTGTGGCAGTTTAAAAACCAACGTATTGCACATAAGAGATTTGTGCCATGATTAGTAGATCTGCAATAATGAAGTCTTGTGCTTTGTCTGTGTTGGTTTCTTTGACCTCCAAGGGAACTATTTTTAACAACCCAGTGCTTCTAATAACTAAAACCACCATCTAGGAACAGTTTCCCAACCCTGCTTGCTTGAAGATGGGTGGACTTCAACTCCCAGAATTGAAGAGGGAATTGAAGACTTCGACTCTGGGAGTCAAAGCCCACCCATCTTCAAGTGAGCAAGGTTGGAAAATGTTGATCTCAGAGATAAAGGAAGCTTCTCTTTAGAATTCTGGACTCTCCCATCCCTTGCTAATTTCCACATTATTATGTTCAAGTATTAAAGATATGCACACAATGACAGAAGGTCATTTAGACTGCATTTCAACACACTGGAGATGGAAAGCAATCAAGACTCCAAATGTGTAGAACCCATGGGGAGATGCTTCCCAACCAAGCATGTTGAGGGAATGACAATGTGAGGTTCTTGATTACAGGTTTCTGGGGTGAAAGAGAACCAAAGTCTTGTCTCCCTTCAAGCTCATGGTGGAACTGGAGAATTCTGGGCAGGTTCTTCTCAACCAGAAGGAGAAGGTCCATGGCTGAGTGGTTGAGTTAGGCTCACTCTAACACTTATGAGAATCTCCATTTTAGTAGCTGGAACGGGAAGGCAGAAATGACTGAAGAGAGACCCAGAACCGGGTTCTCCTAGATGTTTGTCTGTAGACCAAACATTCATGATTTACTCTTGACAATGTGGGTCACACTGGCAGGCCTGGCCCCCACGGTGCCTGAGACTCAGACATCCAGGACGTGGTTCAGATACGAGATGTAGCAGATGGCCAGCCTCAAAATCTCAATTTTGGACAGCTTCTTATCTGGAGGGAGAGTGGGCAAGAGCTTCCGGAGCTCGGCAAAGGCCATGTTGAAGGCCTCGACGCGGATTCTCTCCCGCGTGGCGTGGGCCGTCCGATACTTAGCCGTGGCTCGCCGACGACGCCGTCGTTCCTCGCGGCTGAGGTGCTGAAGGTCCTTCTTCATGTGCTCACTGGAGTCGGGTCCCCGGGACTGGCCACACAGACTGAGGGACCCAGCATCTTCTACAGGTCCACCACGGCCACCCCCACAGTCGCTGAAGACCGACTCCGTCTCTGAATGGGTAGGCTGGAGATCAATCTCGGTCTGGTCTGAATTGAGCATCGCGGCTGAGAAGACCACGGGGCAGCCCGGTTGTGGGGCGAAGAGAGAGGAGAAGGGAAGGGAAGGGCTTTGGATAATCCCTACAGGAGGACGGGCAGGATGGGCTTCGGAATCCACCTCAAATTTCCATGCAATTCACTCTCATGAAATTGTGGGAGGCAACCTAGAGATATTTGGAGGGTGCAGAAAATCTGGATGGATCTGGGCACCTTGGCCGTCTACCTGAAAGGACAAGAGAAAAAACATGGCAGCAATAATAATACAGATTGAAACCTGTGCCTATTGAAAGCAATGTCACAGGGCCACCCTTATGCCAGTTTGCTCCCACAAGTCCCCTTGAGGTAAACAGGGATTATTCATATATTCAAATATAAATAATACCAATCTCAAATATATCCACAGTTGGAGTTGATCCTTTGCCCTTGTAAGAGTCCCTGGGTCTCTGCGATCCACCACTCAACAAAGAAATAACACCAGTCCTGAAATGGAACCTGGCTCAGTGAGTGTCCCAATTTTCAAACCTGCTGAGATGCTTTGAAACATTCTTCAGAAGACAGACAAACCCCAGAACATTCCCTACACAAGTGATGGTGGTTTGTCCTTCCAAATCTCTGTCTCTAACCCAATGATTCTCAACCTTGGCAACTTTAAGCAGCATGGGCTTCAACTCCCAGAATTCTAACATTTTATTTTATTTTATTTTATTTGCCAATTGCTTACAAGATAATAGGTATGAGTAAGAATACAGGAAATAGGTATGAATAAATGGGGACAACAGGACAGGGACGGTAGGCATGATGGTGCACTTATGCACGCCCCTTACAGACCTCTTAGGAATGGGGTGAGGTCAATAGTGGTTAGTTTGAGGTTAAAGGAGTGGGGGTTAGAGGATGTAACAACAGAGTCAGGTAGTGCGTTCCAGGCATTGACCACTCTGTTGCTGAAGTCATACTTTCTGCAATCAAGTTTGGAGTGGTTTACTTCGAGTTTGTATCTGTTGTGTGCTCTTGTATTGTTGTGGTTGAAGCTGAAGTAGTCATTGACTGGTAGGACATTGTAGCAGATAATTTTGTGTTCTACCCTTAAGTCCAACTGTAGGCAGCGTAGTTCAAGGTTGTCCAAGCCCAAAATTTCAAGCCTGGTGATATAGGGTATTCTGTTGCAAGCAGAGGAGTGTAGTACTCCTCTTGTGAAATATTTCTGGACTCGCTCAATTGTATTAATGTCCGATATACAGTGTGGATTCCAGACAGATGAGCTGTATTCAAGTATTGGTCTAGCAAAGGTTTTGTATGCCCTAGTTAGCAATTCTATATTTCTGGAGGAGAAGCTTCATAAGATTAGATTTACAACTCTTAATGCCTTTTTGGCAATGCTGTTACAGTGAGCTCTGGTGCTTAGGTTGTTAGATATGAGTACTCTGAGCTCCTTGACAGAGTGAGGGCCATCAGCGAGGTCATATCCGCCTTGTTTGTATTTGGTGTACTGATTTTTTTTACCAATGTGTAGGACACAGCTTTGCCTAACCCTGTTGTGGTTAGCCGGCAGCAGTGAGGAGGAGGATAATTCATAGAAGAGAACAGCTGGAGCAGCACAGGCGACTCAAGAGTAAGAATGCAACGTAATGGCCTCTCCCTCCAGGGAATATATAAGCCTGGTTTCAAAGGGTTTTTGCTTTTGCAGAAAGCAAAAACGGTCGAAGAACCCAGCATTGTGTGTAGAGACTCCGGCTTATCTGAAGAATTCTGTCAAGGCTTTTCTGGTTGGGCTGCAAGCCATCTTTTATCTACAAAGAAGTTTATTTGTAGATTAAAGCTGTGAAGGTTTGAGTTACTGTTTGAGATTTTCTTGCTGGTAACAGGGTTGGGTCAGAACAAATCCCAACAACGGCCAACATCCATCCTTAACATCCAGGATGGGGCAGCTCCGGCTGGATGTTGTCCTTGATGGAAACAATCCTACTTGGTTCATCAGAGTCTCCAGATTTTAATGATAATATAAGTTAAAGTACGGAAGGACCCTGAGACAGAACGGAGGGGAAGATACAACCCATAAGCTGCCAATGGACCAAGCTGGACATCCTTGCTCACTGTAAGAAAGGACAAGAAGTCCTCAACTTACGGCGAGCCCTAAATTTCTACTGTTGAGCCCAGACAGTTGTTAAGTGATTTTTTTCCCCCCTCTCTGTTTTATGGTCTTTCTTCCCACAATTGGGAAGTTTTAACTTTAACATACAAAGTCCTACATGACATGGGTCCTTATTATTTAAGGGAGAGACTGCTGCCGACATCGAATACCGACCCTGTGAAGTCACAGACAGGGACTCCTTGGGGTCCCATCAGCCGGGCAATGCCGGCTGGTGGTCCCTCGACGACGTGCCTACTCTGTCGCGGTCCCTGAACTCTGGAACCAACTTCCCCTGGGGCTCCGCTTAGCCCCTGACCTCCGCACCTTCCGCCATGACTTGAAGACCTGGTTATTTGACCAAGCCGGGCTGTGACCTATGGGTGGGGTGTTTTAGATTTGCGGCTTTTTAGTTTTGTATTAATTGGGACCATTAATTTAATTCTTTTTTTAAATATTTATTGTGTCTGTTTTATTGTAAGCCGCCCCGAGTCTTCGGAGATGGGGCGGCATATAAGTCCCATTAATAAATAAATAATAATAAATTGCTGCGGGAATTACTTCAGCTGTTAAGTTAGTAACACGGTTGTTAAATGAATCTGTAACTTTGAATCATCACTAAACAGTTTTAAGTCGAGGACTACCTGTAAGTCGTAAGGAGCGCTTCTGACAGCTGCTGTGATTCCTGGGAGGGTCCCTGCAGCGGTTGAGCTCTTAACAGCTTGCTTAGGGCCCAACTGTGGCTTGAAAGGGAAGCTGCCTAGTGGGCAGAGATGATGACAAGAGACGGGCATGTTTGTGCAGCTGGTGGGAAGGGAGAAGGAAGGCCGGCCCCCGGGGAGGAAGGGGGGGTAATGGCGACCAGGTGTCCCCTGGAATGGAGGACGCCATCCTGGTTTCCTCCCCCCATGACAAATCCCCATCTCCAGGCTCAGGAAGAGCCTCGCTGAAACGTCTAAGTGGGCCTTGCTCCACAATTCGCCTCCCGTCTTCTGAGCTCCAGGAATTGACTTCAGGAATTGACCAACAGTCACATCTCACTTCCACCCCCCACATTTCTCCATCTCTCTCTCTCTCTTTCTCTCATTCTCTCTCTTTCTTTCTCTCCCTTTCTCTTCTCTTTTTCTCTTTCCCTGTTTCTTCTCTCTCCCTCTCTCTTTCTCTTTCTTTTTTCTGTTTCTTTCTCTCTCTCTTCTCTCTCTCTCTTTCTCTCTCTCCCTTTCATTCCTTCTCTTTCTCTCCTTTTTTCTTTCTTTCTCTCTCCTCTTTTTCTCTCTTTTTCCATCTTGCTTTCCCTCTCTCTTATTTTCTCTTTCATTTTTCTTTCTGTTTCTTTCTCTCTCCTTTCTCAATCAATCCATCAGAATAGAGCTGGAAGGGACCTTGAAGGTCTTCTAGTCCAGCCCCCTGCTCCTCCTCCTCCTCCTTTCTCTCTCTCTCTCTCCCTCTCTCCCCTCTCATTTTCCTTCCCATGCACATTCACAGAAAGGCAGGCCTCCCTATCCCATTTTCCAAACCGTTTGAACAATCCTATCCAACATGTGATTCTTCTAGATCTACAGAAGCCCAACACTGGTCAACATTTTCATCAACGGGCTAGATGAGCAGACACAAAGGATTGCCATGCCATCTGTGGATCACACACGCAACTGGACTGCATCGCTAAGTACCCCAGAAAAAGGGGTGCAGGATTCAAAAGGATCTTGATGGCTTTGAATGTTGGATTCTATCCGACAAAATGCTTTCCAAAAATGTGAAGTTTGACTGAAATAGGCAGGAAAAACCAGACTCCAGGTACAAGTTGGGCCCTCCCCAGTTTAGCAGAACTCCACCTTAAGGGGGATCAGGGTCCCCTGGAAGACCATTTAAGCATCAGCCAGAAGTACGTGACAGCTGTCAAAATTGGGATTTGGTTTGAATCACAGAGGCATGGACACACCTGGTTGCCACAACACAAAAAGGACACGGAGGAACTAGGAAGCAAAAAACAGCAAAGATCCGAAAGGGTTTGGAAACTAAATCCTACAAAAAGCAGTTACTAGAACTTGGTGTGTTCAACTAAAAGAATATGTTGGGTTTTGGCCACAATAAAGATTTGATGAAACTCAAAGACTTTGGCCAACACATGAACAGGAAGGACTCGCTGGAGAAGAGCCGAATGCTGGGAGCAATGGAGGGCCAAAGAAGAAGAAGGGGATGGCAGAGAAGGAGGGGGCTGGATGGAGTCATGGAAGCCGTTGGCATGAGCTTAAATGGACTACAGAAGTTGGTTGAGGACAGGAAGGCCTGGAGGAACATTGTCCATGGGGACACAATGGGTTGGACACGACTTCACGACTAACAACAACCACAAAAGATTTGATCCATGGAAAGAAGAGGAAGCTAAGATGAGATCAGTCTTCCAGTCCTTGAAGGTCTGGTCCAGGGAATGGAGGGGGATTTATTCTCCACAGCCCCCCAAGGACAAGATAAGAACCACTGGATGGAGAGACGTCCCAGGTATGACTAGGAAAACACTGAATTGTGGAACAGCCGGTCTCTTTGAAGACATGATGCTTCGTCCCTGGAGGTTTTCTAGAAAAGACTCGACAGCCCTTTGGGTGGGGTTGGATTAGATGACCTCCAAAGTCCCTTCCCACCTTAAGAGCCTACACTTGTTTGGAACAGTGGTTGGTTCAATGCATGCTTGGCTTTCAAAGCAGTGCAGGTGGTACAGAAGCCACAGGTCAAAGGAGAGCTAGAATAGAGACCCCAAAACAAGGAAAGGGGTTGTTTAGGGGTCTGCAGCATGAATTAGGATAACGGCAAGTAGAAGTTATGCTTGACTCCTCTGAAGAGCTGGGAGAACTGCTCAAATGTGGGTGCCAGGAAATTTGCATTTATGGTGGTATAGATTTGAAGATATTCCCTTCTGTGGCATTAGAGAATGGCCAGCATTGAGCTTGGACAGAATTAAGCTCATAAGACACACACAAAAACTGAGCTGAAATGCCATATTATAATACAAATCTCTCCAAAGGGAATATCTACTAGTCCCTAAAGTCTTAGTTTTTAATACACAAAAGTCTGAAAATGATCTTTAGCTGTGTGAAAGTTCATCCATAAAAATGAAAGGAAAGGGAAAGGGAGATAGAAGGAAAACGGGAAGGGAAAGGAAAGGGAAGAGAAAGGAAAGGAGAAAGAAAAGAAAGGAAGAGGGAAGGGAAGGGAAAGGGAGATAGAAGGAAAGAGGGAAGGGAAAGGAAAGGAAAGGAGACAGAAGAGAAAGGAAAGAGGGAAGGGGAGGGGAGGGGAAGGGAAGGGAAGAAAAATAGAAGGAAGAAGGGAAGGGAAGTAGAAGGGAAGGGAAGGAAATAAATGCTCAGATACTCTACTGGATTTAAGATTAATTCCCCAATCCAACTTCCGAGTTTTGAATCAGAACTAAACATCTAGCTACCGTTTGCTCTGCTCCCACTGCTTTTTCCTTCCTGGGGAAGATTCTGGAGAATGGTGGCACCCACCTGGCATCCTGCGTTGGGCAGGAACTCGAGGCACCCATCTTGTCGCCCATCTCTTCCACAGAGAAATGAGACCCCCTCCCCCGACTCTTCAAATACATTATTTAGGACCCTCCTTGCCAGCAGATCCAGGCCTCTCACTCAAGGCAAACCAACACCCCCACCCCACCCCCGCTGCCCATTGGCCGGAGACAATACAGAAGAGACCAAAGTAAATCTGCCAGAATGTAGAATTTCCACCTTGCCCTGAAACCAAGCAAGAAAACTTGGACCTTTCTATTTTTACATCCTTCCAGGCTAAGTTAGGCTGAAAACCCCCTGATCCTCAACAGGTGCGGAGGTGCCTCTAGGGCAGGGGTCTCCAACCTTGGCAACTTTAAGACATGGACAAGCTGGCTGAGTCTTAAAGTTGCCAAGGTTGGAGACCTCTAGGGCTAGTGAGCTGTCCTCACTCACCTGCGCTGCCATCCTGCTCAGCACAGAAACGGGGCAGCCCTTGGCCGCATCCTTGCTTTTAAGGCGCTCCCAAGGGCAGAGTTTGCCCAGAGTTTTCTGGAGCTTGTTGGGGAAAGCTGGTAAGTCCCCTGCTCTCCATCCTCCTGGGGGTTTAGAGTTAAATGGAGAGCTAGCAGAGAGCCAAGGCTCTGCTATTTTCTCTTCCTGCACCTGCTGAAAGAAGGGCCACTGGCGATCCAGTTCCTTTTCCCCATTGCCTGGTTCCCCCTGCCCCCCAAAGGGGATTGCTGGCTGATTCAACTGCTCTCCTGGAAACTTCTAGTAAACGAAGCAGCGGCCTCTTCTTAAAACTTATCTTTTCTTACCTTTTTTTACCGCCCCTCCGTCTGTGCATGGGAGTAAATTAACAGGGTGGACATTTAATGGATCAGTTATTTTCTTAAACGGGTGCAGAACACTTTCACTAGCAACCCCAGAGAAAAGGAAGGGAAAGGAAGGGAAAGGGAAAGAGAGAGAGAAGGAGAAGGAGGAGGGAAGGGAGGGAAGGAAAAAGGAGGAGAAGGGGAAGAAGGAAACGGAAGGAAGAAAAAGAGAGGCAAGAAAGCCGGAAAAGAAGGGGAGCCGGCCACGCACCTAAATCCTAACGGAGTCCCGCCTTCCATTCAGTACCTCGGTGAGATCAATGAACGAGGCTCCCCGCCTTCCTTCCTTCGGAACGTGTCAAAGGGGGAAAGCGGGTTGTTTCCATTCAGAATTGGTTTTCTTTTTTGCCTGCAGGGTTTCTTTTTTTTGGGGGGGGGGTGCATTTGGTTCTACCGAACCGGGGCGCGAGGTTTCTCCGATGGTTTCCCTTTCGCAAAAGTACCGAAGAAGGAAACTTCTTGCTCCGCCTGTTGCGGTGCGCGCCGGCTCTCCGCTGCCCGCCCTGCCTCTGTTTCCCTGCCGGGCAGCACTCAGCAACCTCCAGATGTGCAAGGAAAAAAGGAAAGGAAGGAAAGAAGGAAGGAGGGAGGGAGGAGGAGGAGGAGGAGGGAGGAGAGAAAGCGAAGCAAAGAAGCAAAGAAGCAAAGAAGGAAGGAAGGAAGGAAGGAAGGAAGGAAGGAAGGAAGGAAGGAAGGAAGGAAGAAGGAAAGAAAGAAAGGGGTGGGAGAGAGGGGAAGGAAGGAAGGAAAGAAGGAAAAGGAATGAAAAGGAAGGAAGGAAGGAAGGAGGAAAAGGAAGGAAGAAGAAGGCAAAAGCGGAAGAAAAGAAAGAAAGAAAGATAGAGAGAGAGAGAGAGGAGGAGGAGGGGAGAGAGGGAGGAAAGAAGGAAGGAAGGAAAGAAGGAAGGAAAAGGAAGGAGGGAAGGAGGGAAGGAAGGAAAGAAAGAAAAGGGATGGAAGGGAGGAGGAAAGAAGAAGGAAGGAAGGAAGGAAGGGAAAAGGGAAAAAGCCGTCCCGCGGTGGGATGAAGAGCCCTCCCAGCCTTACCTCCGCCGCCTCGGCGCTCCGCTCGCCTCCTCCTCCTCCGAGGTAGATCCGGGGCTGCTGCTCCTCACGCCCGGCTGCTCGCCCGTCCGGCAGCGCTGGGCGCTGGGCGAGCGCCTTGGCCCCGGGGCCTTCCGGAGGCGGCCTCCATCGCGCCAGCCGCCCCGCGCCCCTCCGGCAGGTGCTCCGCGCGGACACCGGGGGCGCACCTGGAGGCGCGCGCCATTTATCGGCCGCCTGGCCGCGCCCGGACCCGGGGGGCGCGCTTCCCATTGGACGCCCCGGTGACCCCCCCCTCGCCCGGGATGCCATTGGCGGCGGGAGGGACCCGGGGCGGGGCGGGGGCCCGCGGGGAGCCGAGACAGCTGGTCCCCATGCATTTTTCATGCGGGGGGGGGCGCCGCGCCTGGCCTGGCCCCGTCTGGGGGAGGGGGGGCGATGGGGAGGAAGGCAGAGAGCTTGCCCCCCCCAGCCGCAGCCCCGCTTCTCCCCCCCAGGGAAGACCCTCCCCCCCCCACCCCCGCTGCTCCGAGGCCGCCTCTTCAAGAGAGACCCCTTCATCCAGTCCCCCCCCCCGAAGGAGCTCCAGAGGGTAAGAAGGGCCAACAACAGCCCTGCAAGGCAGCTCTGGGGTGGAAGCCCCGGGCCGGTCTTTTTTCTTCTCATATCCATTTTTATTTTATTTTATTTTTTAATACAAACAATCCATCTTCCATTCAAGGGAGCACCTGGTCTAGGTACAAATATCTTGGGCAATAACGATTAAAAGTTTGCAGCCTTATCCAGTACATTAGCGCCCATTCTCTACTCTGAACTTTATACCCATCTACATACTATGGCTAATTACTATAACAATCCTCGTCTTAACTAGCCCCGTTGCGTTTAACAACTGCTGCCCCGCTGAACGACCAAGGAAGCAGCAAAAGCAAAGGGAAAGAAGGGGGAAATTGGAAAATGTTTGGGGAGTTCCCCACAATCGTCTTCCTCCTCCCCTTCTTCTTCCTCCTTCTTCTTTTCTTCTTCCTCCTCCTCCTCTTTCCTTTCTTCTTCTTCCTCCTCCTCTTTCCCTTCTTCTTCTTCCTCCTCCTCCTCCCCTTCTTCTTCCTCCTCTTCCTTTTCTTCTTCCTCCTCCTCCTTCCCTTCTTCTTCTTCCTCCTCTTCTTTTTCTTCCTCCTCCTCCTCCTCCCTCCTCACCATCTCGAGCAACTTGCCACTTACAAAGAGCACAACAACACAATAGATGCCCCAAAGAGCCGATATGGTTCCCTTCCACCCTTTGATCCCATCTGTAGGCTGAAATTGCTTCAACTCTCTCCTCACTTCCAGCCCTCAAAACGGGACCCATCCTCACACTGGAGGTAGCTGATGCATCTCCCAGCTCTTTTCCCTATTTTGCTCCATATTTGCTCCATATTTCATGTATCTCTTGCTTCCTGCAACCCCCGAAAAAGGCACAATACAGTAGAAAGGATCCAAGGTTAAAACAGCCCGAGACAATTCTCAGCCCACCTTAAATATCCTGTGATGCTGAATTATTCCTTTAGCTGCTCAAACAGTCCTCATCTGTTGTTCCTCGCTGCCTTAGTGACATTCAGGGGTAGATTCTGACCACTTTTTACTCAGTTGAGTTTCCTGCCTCTTTGCAGAAATGTGTAAGTTTAAGCATCTGTATGTCCGTGTATTGTTATCTTCTGTTCGTTCAGAGCAACAGATTTAAAAATAAAGATTAATATATATTTTTTTAAACGGAAGGATTGCGAGCCACCGAAAACCAAGGTGTGGGAGAAACTGAAGAAAGACGAAGGAGAAATCTGGCTGGGAAGAAAGCAGGTCAGCTGCTCAACAGAGCAAAAAGAGGACTAGGATCAAAGCATAATTCCCATAAGATTCAAGGGAATCCATGGACATTTCCAATTCCCAGGATGTAAATCTGGAAGCTGAATTGCAGGATTGCAAAAGACTGGTATTACATCACCCATATTACTGTTATTTTTAAAAAATCAACCAACACTGTTGTGGTGGGGGAGGAGAAAAGTCCCAGCCCCCTCTATTTTAAACAGCAGCCTGGTTTCCAAAAACCAGCTGCTACTGTTTGCACTTGTATATTTTTGCTAGAGGTTAAGAACAGAAGTTATACACCAAGTAAGCAACTAATTACCCTGTTGCTCAGAGACCAAATGGGGCTTGTCAGTTCCATTCACACAACATCCAGTCAAAGCTAGAAGGGGGAACGAGTCATTATATGTCTGGAATGATATAGGGTCTCCTGCTTGAGCAGGGGGCTGGACTAGAAGACCTCCAAGGTCCCAATTCTCTTATTCTATAATCCCACATCAATTCATCGGTAGAATGGCTTCTCTCCAAGAAGTTGTGTGTGTTCTATCAATGGAGGTTTTGAAGAAGAGATTAGGCAGCCATTTGTCTGGAATGGTGTTAAGGGTCTCCTGCTTGAGCCAAGGGGGGTTAGACTAGAAGACCTCTGAGGTCCCTTCCAACCCTGTTGTTTGATTCCAACTCTACTGTGGGTGAACTAGGCCATCATCTTAAACCATAGGGCAGCTGATTTGGTGCAGCTTTGTGGTCCTCTGAGTGCCAAAACTGAGCCCGGTTAATCTGGACTGAGGGTTTAGCTCATTTCATGGACTCATCAGTATGTCCAGGATGATCAGATTGGGGTCAGGGGTGAATTAGGTATGCAAATGAGCTTGCCATGGCCATGTTGCCTCTGCCACAAAACTTTCTTTTCTGATTTTCTTTTCCTTTGTGGGTGGCTCCATCACTGGAGGTTTTAAGAAGAGACTGGGCAGCCCCTTGTGGGAGATGGTTGAGGGTCTCCTTCCTGAGCAGGGGGCTGGACTAGAAGACCTCCAAGGTCCCTTCCAGCTCTAATTCTATCCTATTCTATTCCATTCTATTCTGTTCTATTCTGTTCTGTTCTATTCTATATTCTATTTTCTATTCTATTTTCTATTCTATTTTCTATTCTATTCTATTCTATTCTACTCTATACTATTCTATATTCTATTCTATTCTATTTTCTATTCTATTTTCTATTCTATTCTATTCTATTCTATTCTACTCTATACTATTCTATATTCTATTCTATATTCTATTCTATTTTCTATTCTATTTTCTATTCTATTCTATTCCTTGCACTCTTAGCTTCCTCTCTGATTTCTTTTCTCTGCTTTGCTTTTTCACTTTGCATTTGTTTTTAACCTTTTTTAAAAAAGCAAATCTTTAAAAGAAAAAAAAAGCTTCAGAACTTTCTCCATGATTGCTTTGTTTATTTGTTTACCTCCCAGCTTTATTAATTGCTCTGGAAAACGCAGAATGCGTGCACCCTCCTGTGGCATTTTTGTCTTAATAACAGTGTTGCCCAGCTGTGGGTTTTGGATCCATTTCCTCCTTATGCCCACAGGCTAGCTTGGCTCGGTTTTAGTTGAAATCGCACACATCCAACAAGGAAAAGTGTCCCGTTTCCTGGATAGGGGTGTTGGATTTCTAAAGCTAAGCTGCCGCACACCTCTTGCACACAGCTTGCTCTCGAGTAACCCCATTTGAGGCTGCCCAATCCGAACGGCTGGTCGTCTTCCATGCACAGGAGCGATTCCATTTGGAGGAATATCTCTTGATTTGGGGGCATTGTGTCTCTCCATCCTGAGGCCCCGTGCACGGGTACTGAATGGTGTGGCAGCCTGACTGCATGGCAATTGTCTCCACACAAATGCCATCTGCCTTTAGAGCACATCTCTCTCTCTCTCTGTTTTTTTTAATACCTTGGAGCTAAATTTGCTGTCCTAGTGGGCCTAATCCCATTTGCAATTCTCTATCTTAGGGAAGGAAGAGGAGAAAGGAAGACTGAGGGGGGGTGGCAGGGAGGGAGGGATGGCACCAGAGAGGCAACATTTGGCAAGAGAGGAGGTGACATATTGTGGGTCCCACCGGGGACCTTGGCTGGCCTGGTCTTGTCAGGCAAAGCAGACGGCATTAACTCTCCAAGGACTGGCGGTGCCTCCCTCTTCGGGCCTTGAACCTCCTTTGAAATTCAAGAAGAGCAGCTGGGAGAAAATCAGATGATTGCTATCCCTATCACCATCATTATTGATTTGGGTATTGTATTAATAAATAATTCGCTTTTATCGGCGGCTATGGAAGATGACTGCCTTCCAATCATTCATCCAGAATTTCAGCGAGTCTCCTGCCTGAGCAAGGGGCTGGACTAGAAGACCTCTGGGGGTACCTTCCAACTTTCATAGTCTGTGTTCTACCCAATAGAGAGAGAGGGAGAGAGCGCTTTCGTTCTGAATTTTGGAGGGCTTTAAAAACTGGAACAAGCGTGGAAGTGCAAAAATGGATCCAGCGACGGGATCGGGAAAGACACGGCGTAATAAAAATGAATAAAATAATAAAACAAAATGATACTGGTGAGCAAAACAGGTCCCTCCCAAAGCTGGGTTCAAATGTAGCCATAAATCACTGTCAGGCGGGGGTGGGGTTGGCAGGCTCTGTCAGAGTGTGGCAAGGCCATCTAACATCTTCATTAATGAGGGGGGCTGCAGGAGGGGAGGGGGGAGGAGGAGCTGGAGAATAAGCTGTCAAAACATCCCGTTGAGACATAAGAGGCCAAGTTGCAATCTGGATGAAGAGGAGGAGGAGGTTCGCCTGGATGAGTCAGTTGTTGAGACGCCCTTAACAGAATGAAAGAATAACAGAGTTGGAAGGGAGCTCGGGGGACATCTAGTCCAGCCCTCCCCCTGCTCAAGCTGGAGACCCCACACCACTTCAGACAAGTGGCTGTCCGGTCTCTTCATCACATGAGACTTTCAGGAAGAGATTGGAGACCCCGTCAGCCTTCAAGACTTCCTTCCTTTGCTTGGCATCTTTCGGCTGTCATAAGTAACGGGGGGAGGAGGGGGGACATAGTTATGGGAAGTGAGCTGGAGGCTTTACAAAACAGAATTGTATAAGCTGGGGGGGGAGTTTCCTGCTTAGGTTTCTATCCTATGTTATGCGCAGCCGCAGCTCTTTATCAAAATATGTCAAGGTCAACGGACAGAGGCCTCATCACCACCTGGAGATGCCCACATGATGTTATACACAACCTTTTATTGGGTGGGCAATTTGAACTATTGTGGCTGGGAACGTTGCCATCACTTTGTATATGTGATTTGTGCGCTCATTCTCTCAGATTCAGAATTCTTTTGTTGCTACCACTTGACTTCCAGTAAAAAATATCTTTTCTCTAATTAATGGAGTCTAAGTATTTCTTTCTTGGATTTTGAATGGAGCACCACCTGACAGCTACCACTTCATATTCAGTAAAAGTTCTTTTCTCTATAAAAATGAAGTCTAAGGTTTTCTTTCTTGGATTTTGAATGGAGCACCACCTGACAGTATTCTGAATCTTGAGAGAATGAACGTGCAAATCACATACACAAAGTGCCCACCTGACAGTACCCTTTATCAGAAATGGTGTAAGGTCTCTTGCTTGGGCAGGGGGTTGGACTAGATGACCACCAAGGTCCCTTCCAACTCTGTTTATCTCTGAAGATCTCCTTAAAAGCCTCCAGGGATGGAACACCCACAACTTCTAGAGGCAAGTTGTTCCACTGACGAATTGTTCTCATCTCACTATCAGGAAATTCCTCCGTTCCAGGTTGCTTGATTAGTTTCCATCGTTTCTTGTCCTGCCCTCTGGGGCTTTGGTTGACCCCCGTTTCTTTGGGGTAGCAGCCCCTCAAATATTGGAACGCTGCTATCCTGCACTTTGGCTGCTCTTTTTCACTAGACTAGCCATGTCTAATCCCAGTCAACCGTTCTTCATTCAGTTTTCACTTCCAGCCCTTGTTGGGGCGGGGGAATTGGAGATCTGCATACTCCTTGAATACAGAATGACAGAGTTGGAAGGGACCTTGGAGGGCATCTAGCCCAACCCCCTGCTCAAGAGGAGACCCTACACCATTTCTGACAGAGAGCAGTCCAGTCTCTTCTTGAAGTCTCAAGTGATGAGGCTCCCACAACTTCTGAAGGCAACTTCTGTTCCCTGGGTTGATTGTTCTCACTGTCAGAAAATTCCTCCTTATTTCCAGGTTGAATCTCTCCTGGATCAGTTTCCATCCATGATTCCTTGTCTGGCCTTCGGGTGCCTTGGAGAATAGCTTGAGCCCCCTCCTCCTCTCTGGGGTAGCCCCTCAAATACACGAGACCTAGACTGAAAAAGGGGGCGTCTTGCTCCAGAGAGAGCCATCAATCCCAGACATTCCTTCCTATCGGATTACTTCCCATTTATTCTCCTTACGCTTCTGCCCCGCGCGTGGGCACCGCCAAGGCTCTTTCGGGGAGGGGGCGCCGCCTCTGTCCTCCCCCCCACCCGCCCCGTGCTTGCTCCGCTTTCACTCGCCCCCATCCCCGCCCCTCCAGCCCCGGACCGGCTCTCCTCTCCCTCCCCCGCTCGGGGATGGGTGGCGGTGTCACTGCGCGACCCCCGCCAGACGGCCGCCCGGCTCCGGCTCGCCGCAATCTGTTGCTGCCGCTGGGCTGCGGTCGGGTGTGTGTGTGGGGGGGGAGGGTCCCCGGTCTCTCCCGGCCTCGGGGCGCTTTGTTCCCGCCGCAGCCCCGGAGCGGGAGCGGCTCCCCCCGCCAGGCGCCCTAATTGAGCCGGGCTAATTATGCGGGGTCTTCTTCTCCTTCTCTTCTCCGGCGGCCGCGGGGGTCTCCATCTGTCCCGCCGCCTTTGTGTCCGCCCATCTGTCGACCGCCGGCCCGGGGGCTCCCTCCGCCCCCCCCCAAAAAGGGGTCTCCTCCTCCTCCTCCGGCCCTCTGCTCGCCTTCCTCTCCGGGAGACCCGCCGGCCGCCCTCTAGCCCGGCAGTTCTGGTGGCCTGGGAAGGCAAGGGGCGAGGGGGTCGGGGACCCCGAAGTCCTCGGCAGGCAGGACCCCGGCGGTTTTGCCAAACGGACACCAGCCCCAACTCTCTCTCGGATTACACGTATATACCACACACGGGGGGCGGAGAGGGGAGAGGGAGAGGGAGGGAGGGAGCATGCTGAAGGAAAGTGATTCAGGCTGAATTAAATTAATAACATTTTATTTTATTTTATTACTTTACCTCACTTCACTTAACCACATTTTACTTTACTTTACCTCACTTCACCTCACTTTACCTCACTTGACTTCACCTCACCTCACTTCACTTTACCTCACTTCACTTCACCTGACTACTTTTTACATCACCTCACCTCACTTCACTTTACTTGACTTCACCTCACTTGACTTCACCTCACTTTACTTTACTTTACTTTACTTTACTGAATGCTTTATCATACTTTATTTTGATTGGAGCACCATTTGTCTGAAAGGGTGTAGGCTAGGGTTCCCTGCTTGAACAGGGGGTTGGACTAGAAGACCTCCAAGGCCCCTCCCAACCATTATACTGTTTCTATTGTGGTTTCTGCAGAGTGGTTTACTGCTTAGCAACAATTAACCAATGGAACAGCCTGCCACCAGAAGCTGTGGGTGCTTCATCCCTGGAGGTTTTTAAGAAGAGAACTGGACAGCCACTTGTCTGGAATGGAATAGGGTCTCCAGCTTGCACAGGGGGTTGGAGTAGATGACCTCCAAGGTCCCTTCAAACTCTGTTATTCTGTTATTTGGCCAAGGGTGATTAGACACACAGGGTATTTGTCTTCTCCATAAGGTGTCTCCTGAACGCCTGGCAGGGTGGGTTTATGCCAGTGTTTCTCAACTTTAGCCATTTTAAGAGGTGGGGACTTCACTTCCCAGAATTCCCCAGCCAGCATTCTGGGAAGTGAAGTCCCCACCTCTTAAAATGGCTGAACAACGCTGGTTTATTCCCCTCCTCACTGGGGCGATTCTTCTTCCAGCAGGAGATCAATAGTGTCGGTGTCAAAGGGTCCCCTCCAAGGGAGGCAGGAACTGTCAAGAGGCTGCCCTGCCCTCCGCTCCCTCAATAACCAATTTTAAATCTTAATCAGCAAATAGTAAATTTAAGCAGGCAGGATGGCAACCCTTTCACCACCAAAGCAGCAGCCTGGGTCATTTTGACTTACAGCTGGGCTTCCTTCCTTCCTTCCTTCCTTCCTTCCTTCCTTCCTTCCTTCCTTCCTTCCTTCCTTCCTCCCTCCCTTCCTTCCTTCTTTTTTTATTCTCCTTCCTTCTTTCCCTCTTTCCTTCCTTTCTTTTTACTCTCCTTTTTTCTTTCCTTCCTCTCTTCCTCTCTCTCTTCCTTCTTTCCTCTCTTCCTTTTCTTTACTCTCCTTCTGTCCTTTCCTCTCCTTTTCTTCCTTCCCTCTTCCTCCCTTTGTTTTCTTTCTCTTTCTTTCTCTCTCTCTCTCCTTCCTTCCTTCAGTGGCCAGTCTGCAAAGCCAGCATTCAACAAAAATGCCTGCTGGATTATTAACTATTTCCTTTCTCCTCCTCCTCCAGCCGCCCCCATATGTTCCCCCTCAGGGCAAAGGGGAGGGCAGCTGCTGCTTTCTCTCCACCCCACTTTCCTTCTGCCTCCAGGGAAGCAGCTGAGTTCAAGGGCTGCACCTTGGCCAATTTCATACAACCACGAATGCCCAACTAGCATCCTTTGGCAGCTTCTCCAAAGCATCCTGGTAAGAACCTGGTTTGTTTTGTATTGGGCAAACGGAGGGGGGGGAGTGTAATTTGCAAACAGTTAAGAGCTTATTTCACCCCTAAAAGTACCATAATGCCACCCTTAGACTGCTGTGTCATGCCTAGTGTGGTCTAATGGAAGTCTGGCATCTCTGTTAAACCTGGGTTAAAGGGCTGTATTTATTATTATTTATCAATCAAATTTGTATCTGCATCCCATGTTCTACCTAAGCCAACCTTTCTCAAACAGGCCTGGGGAGTCACACAGGGATCTTCCACTGGGGCACAGTTTTTGACTAGGAAAACAGGAGGGGAGATCCATGGGACCTCCAACAAGGCCTCTCAGATTATCTATCCACACAAACTACCTTTGACCAGGATCAGATATCAGCAATACAGGTAGTCCTCCACTTAGAACATTTAGTGTCCTTTCCAAGTTACAACAGCACTGAAAAGGACCTGTTTTAACACTTAGTGACTGTTTCAGCATCCCTATGGTCAAAAATTTGAATGTTTGGCAACTGGCTGATAATTCTGACAGTTGCAATGTCCCAGGGTCATGTGATACCCTGATAAGCAAAATCAGTGGATCAAGGGAGGTACTAGTAGCACTCTATGAAGCCTTAGTAAGGGCACACCTAGAGAACTGCATCCAGTTTTGGTCACCAGGATACAAAAAAGATGTTGAGACTCTAGAAAAAGTGCAGAGAAGAGCAACCAGGATGATGAGGGGACTGGAGACTAAAACATATGATGAACGGTTGCAGGAACCGGGCCTGGCTAGTCTAGGGAAGAGAAGGATCAGGGGAGACAGGAGAGCAGCCTTCCAGTATCTGAGGGGCTACCACAGACAGGAAAAGGGGATCAAGCTATTTTCCAAAGCACCTGAAGGCAGAATGCGAAGCAATGGATGGAAACTGAAGAAGGAGAGATTCAACCTAAAAATAAGGAGAAATTTCCTGACAGTGAGAATAATCAACCCATGGAACAGAAGTTGCCTTCAGAAGTTGTGGGAGTTTCATCAATGGAGGCTTTCAAGAAGAGACTGGATTGGCATCGGTCAGAAATGGTGTAGGGTCTCCTGCTTGGGTGGGGGTTGGGGGGGACTACAAGGTCCCTTCCAACTCTGTTAGCCTGTTATCTGCCAGAGTCACTTAACCGTGTTACTAACTTTACTGCAGTGATTCATTTAATAACTGTCTTGCTTACCAATGGAAATTTCAGGCTCCATTGTGGTCGTAAGTTCGAGGACTACCTGTGCCCCAAACAGGGCTGTGGGAATCAGGGCTCGGGGTAAGAACTGAGCCGCCATCCCAGGGACAGAAGAAAACGAGGTTTGCCAGCCATCTGGGGTGAGGCTGCCAGTGATCTCCCCCCCTCCAGCCTCCAGGGACTGCCCTTCCTCTCCTCTGGAGACCCCACAGGTGGTGAGCACACGCCTTGTTTACTTTCGAGAGTAGCCAGGTAACTTTTGATGAAAGTTGCATCATGGCCAGGTGTGGTTGGGGATGGGAGAGTGGGGTGTGTGTGACTATTTCCCGAATTGCCTTCCCCTTGTGGAAATGTGGATTGGAACAAACCTGTTGGGGATCGCAGTTATTCAGCCTTTGGAACCGTATTTGGGTGAGGAAGAGTGAAACTTATTCAGATTATATATCACTTCCTAAAAAAAAGAAAACAACCCAGCACACCGAGCATCGCCGTCAGCTGCTGACTTCATCAAGATGCGAGAAACGAGAGCAACTGAACAATTTCACAGCTGTGACTCAGGAAAAAATGAATCTAGACCTTGCACTGAATTGGAAAGAAATCGGTTTCACTTGGAGCGCTTACGATTCTATCCCTTTAGATGAATTTTTGTAAAAACTTGGGCAATTTTTAATCCAAAAAGAAGCATAAAATATTCAGTTTTAACTGCCCAGTGCACGGAAGCCAATCTATTTTCTTTAGGTTTGTTTCTTGGCTATGAAACAAGCAACTTTTTTTTTAAGACAAAGAGAAGTAATATGATTTAAATCCTTATTTTCAGAGGCAGTACTGAAAAAGAAGGAGAAACAAAGTGGCAGAAAACTAACCATCCATCCAGCTTATATTAGAATGTCTTCTGATGATGGATTTCTTCCCCAGGGATTTTAACAGAAAGCATACAACTTCACAATAAATAACTGATGCTCTCAATTAGGTGAACAGATTATAAATACAGAGAAACATAGAAGATAAAGTGGTTCCCCAAATTCAGTTCAGCATAATAAATATAGCTTTATGCAGAAAATCCTGATTTTTCAGTGGCTGCACTTCCCTTAAAATTTGGGAGCCCTCTCCATATATTTAATAATTTAGAATAAAAAATAACAACAGTTGGAAGGGACCTTCGAGGTCTCCTAGTGTTGATTGATCAGGAGAGCCCATATCTTTCCAACCTCTTCTTATAAACCTCCAGTAAATTTGATTTAATCTCATGTTTTATATTTTTATTTTACTGGGTTGTAAGCTGCCTAGTTGGTTGCAAGTTGCCTTAACTCTTGGTGAGATGGGCAGCATACACATTATGAGAATATATATATATATAAATGCTTGTGCTTTGCTGGCACAAGCACGAAGCCGAAAGCACCAGCCTGAAGATGGCGAGTGGGATCTCGTCGAAACGTTGCCAAGGTATTCTCAATCTTACACGGGACAAGACCCGAATACACCAAGACCTACATACGTTTACCTGTGAAAATCTACGAAAACAAATGTGTGTGTGTGTGTGTGTGTGTATAAATCTTTAAATGCTTTTTCCTCACCCAAAACATTCCACAAGGACAGAAGCAATTCTAATTTCCTTTTTCTAAAGCAAAAAAGGAAAGGAAAGGTTTTTCCCCGGTGCCTGTCCTTTCCCACAGCAATGGCACTTCGTCTCAAAGGTTTTATTTCCTTTCCTTTTTCGTCCTAAACAGCAGAAGGCCTTGACAGGTTGCAAGAATGGGATTTGCAGCCTTTTGTAAAGAAAATTGTTGACTTTTTGCCTCCCCGCCCTCCCTTCCCAGCCTATAATTCTTGCTGCCACTGCTAATTATCCAAGCAGAGCCAGCAGGGATGAAGGGAATTCTCCCTTGAGCCCCAGTACCGGGTCACAGAATTATGTGAAATGGCAGGAGGAGGAGATGGAGGGAAAAGCGTGCAAAAAGCCGGTGAAATTAGATTGTGTGTCTTTGCGAAGGAGAGGGAGATGTAAATATAGCCCCTTGTTAGTTGCACGTTACACAACCTTGCAACTGATCCCAGGAAATGGAGACAACCTACAGTCCAGAAAATGGAGTTGCTGGACTTTTGAAGGAAAAAAAAACCCAGAGCAAATTCGCCAAAAGAAAGGATTTGCAGCAGACTGAAAATGAAATTGCAATCACTGCTGTGCTAATCCATTGCAAGGGGTGGGGGAGGCTAGATTATAAAAATCTGATTTTTTTTTTTACTGGGATCAACTAAAGTAGCACAACAGGATGTGCCAAGTCTGCAGCCCCCAAGAAATTGTTTGGAGAATTGAGAAGATCAAAAATTAAAAGCTTGGCTTGGTTCACACAACCGAGGACGATCTCAAACTGGGTTATCGAAACACAACTGTGGTTGAACCTGCTGCATTGAAAAAAGATAAACTCTCTTCTATTGGTGGTCCTTGACTTACTGAGCCCTAAATGTCTATTGCTAAGAGACAGTTGTTAAGTGGATGTTGATCATTTTAGGACCTTTCTTGCCACAGTTGTTAAGTGAATCACTGCAGTTGTTAAATTAGTCATGCAGTTGTTAAGCAAATCTGGCTTCCCCGTTGACTTTGCTTGTCAGAAGGTGGCAAAAGGGGACCACGTGACCCTCCCAAGGACTCTGCAATGATCATAACTATGAACCAGTTGGCAAGCACCTGAATTTTGATCACGTGACCTTGAGGATGCTATGATAGCTGTAAGTGCGCTCATAAGATACTTTCTTGAGTGCTGTTGTAACTTCAAATGTCACTAAATGAATGGTTGTAAGAGAAGGAGTTCCCTGTTTCCCTGAATATACAACCTATCCTGAAAGTAAGTCCTAGCTTGATTTTTACATGTGTGCCCAATATAAGCCCTACTCCCAAAATAAGCCCTAATTAAGATCCCGCCCACTCAAGAGTGGATGGGTAAAAATTAAGTTAGGGTGGGGATGGGGAGCTGCCTTTGGACAGTTGTAGCCAGGCCTCGCCCCTCCCCCCCCCAACAACTGCCTGGCGGGCCCATTTCTTCTGCAGCTGGCAAAGCTGGCCAGGCTTCCCTGAAGGCCTCTGGAGCTGATTACAAAGCTCCGGATCGAGTCAGAGTTCCGTTATTGGCTGCAGAGGCCTTCAGGAAAACCTTGCCGGCTGCAGAAGAAGAAGTTCCTGAAGGCCTCTGACAGCTAAAAGGAGGCTGGCGCACAAATGAGGTTAGTGGAGGACATCCCCCGAAAATAAGACCTGGTGCCTTTGTTGGTGGCAAAAAAATATAAGACTGGGTCTTATTTTGGGGGAAACACAGTGCCTGTATTCAGAATGGAGGAATTCCAAGGAAAGAGACAGAATTGTTTTTAAGCGATTTGGAAGATACATATTTGGTAGAGAGCAGCAAAGACCTTCAAGCCTCTCAAGGGATCGGGGGGTTGGACTAGAAGACCTCCATGGTCCCTTCCAAACCTATTATTCTATAATCTAAGAGTCTAACTTCATGATGAGTGCATTTGATGGAACTGGGTAACTCCACCTCTAGAGGAAGTTGGATCACACTGGGTCAACCTACTCTCCAAAGCACCTGAGGTCAGGAGAAGAAGTAATGGATGGAAACCTATCAAAGGCAGATCCTACCTAGAAGTCAGGAGAAATTTCCTGCAACGAGAACAATTAATCAGTAGAATAATTTATTCCCTGAAGTTGTGGGTGCTCCCTCACTGGACTTTGCTAGAAGGGAATGGGCAGGCATTTGTCTGAAATGACATAGGCTCTCCTGCTCAAGCAGGAGTTGGGCTAGAAGACCACCAAGGTCCCTTCCAACTCTGTATTCTATTCGGTATGTTGCTGTGGCCAAATCACCCTTTAGATTCACACAACATCCAGAACCACACTCTAGCCCTGCAGACTGGGTCCTTATGATTAGAAAGTAACCAGCTGGCTTGTAGCTCAGGATAGCTGGTGAACTTAGCCTGAAAGTACCAATTTGCCCCCCTTTTCAAGATGCCAACCTAAGGTACCTGCAGAGCCTTCTCTTGATGCTGAGGGGTAGCATCTGGTCAATGACTGTGTGAAGGAGGCAGTGAGACAAAATGGCTCCTCACCTGGGACTCACCAGCAGCTGGTCTCAAGTTAAAGGCAGCTCCCCGAGGAAGCCGAGACAGCACACATGGGCCAGGAATCCTCAGCAAGTGAGATTCCCCCAGAAATATCAGGAAGACCCACATTCTTGCAAAATTGTGCTCCTTCCAGCTGTTGAGAGAAAGGAGTTTGGAGAAGAGGTGGTGTGAAGTAAGAGTCAAGTAGTCTATGGAGATTCTCCATCATCCAGGTCCTAGTTGTCCCAAAGGGGCTTTTTTTCAGGAGGCAACTGGACTTTCTGGTTTTTTTCTTTGAAGACGTTTCACTCTGCATCCAAGAAGCTTCTTCGGTTCTGACTGGATGGTGGGGAATGGAAAGATTTCTATTCCTTGTAGACAGCTGGTCATTTGCATCCTTTTAGAGAGTCGTTGAGGCCACTTGGAGGTTTATCTGTGTCCTCAGGGTCTCACCTGAGTAGTGCAAATGGTTCCTGTAGTCCACAATTTTTCCCTCTGGGAATCCTTTCTTACTCCCACACCATTCCAAGGGTGTCCATCCCAAATTGTATAGCTCAAAGTCCGTAGAGATTCTCCGTCATCATCCAGGTCCTGGTTGTCCCAAAGGGGCTTTTTTCCAGGAGGCAACTGGACTTCCTTGTTTTTTCTTTGAAGATGTTTCGCTTCTCCTCCAAGAAGCTTCTTCAGCTCTGACTGGATGGTGGGGAATGGATTTATATCCCTTGCAGGCAGCTTGTCATCCCTTGAAAGCATCTGGATGATGACTGAGAATCTCTACAGACTTTGAGCTATACAATTTGGGATGGACACCCTTGGAATGGTGTGGGAGTAAGAAAGGAATCCCAGAGGGAAAAACTGTGGGCTACAGGAACCGTTTAGTTTAGTTTAGTTTATTTGGCTGCCTTCTCCCCCGAAGGACTCAGGGCGGTGTACATAAAAACGAACAATACAAAAAACAATTTAAAAAAATTAAATTACAGCCAAATAAAAATTCCAAGTTAAAACCCCGATCCCCTGTCAGTCCAGGCTGGATTTTGAAAATAACCATGTTTTAAGGTCACGGCGGAAGGAGCGGAGATCAGGGGCCAGGCGCAATTCCAGGGGTAACTGGTTCCAGAGGGTGGGCAACCCCACAGAGAAGGCCTTCCCCCTAGGGCCGCCAGCCTACAATGTTTAGCTGACGTTACCCCCAGGAGGCCCCATCTGTGGGAGCGCACTGGGTGATTGGTGTTCGTCGACGGCAGGAGATGTTCCTGCAAGTACCCCGACCCAAGCCATATAGGGCTTTATAGGTTGTTACCAGCACCTTGAATCTCACACAGAGGGCAACTGGTAGCCAATGCAGGTCGCGCAGGAAGGGTGTAATATGGGAGAATTAGGATGCTCCCATCACCACCCGCACGGCCGCATTCTGCACCAGCTGAAGTCTCTGTATGACATGCAAGGGCAGCCCCATATAGAGAGCATTGCAGTAGTCGAATCTAGAGGTAACGAGCGCATAAGTGACCATGTGCAGCGCATCCCGGTCCAGATAGGGACACAACTGGCGCCCAAGGCGAACCTGTGCAAATGCCCCCATTGGTGACGGCTCCCACCTGCTCCTCCAACCTGAGCCGCACATCCAGGAGGACACCCAAGTTGCACACCCTATCCACAGGGGGCAACACCTCTCCCACCATGACCAATGGTGGAATCTCTTGGATTATCCGAGATGACGGTACACACAGCCGCTCAGTCTTGTTCGGGTTGAGCCGGAGCCTGTTCCTCCCCATCTAGTCCCGCATCGCCTCCAGGCAGCAGGACATCACGGAGGGGACATCACTGAGATGGTCCGGGGTGGAGATGAAAAGCTGGGTATCATCAGCATATTGATGATACCTCACCCCAAAACCTCGGATGATCTCACCCAGCGGCTTCATGTAGATGTTGAACAGGAGGGGAGAAAGGACCGACCCCTGCGGCACCCCACAAGTGAGGGGCTAGGGGCTGACCGCCTGCAAACACCAACTGCATTCGGACCAAGAGGTAGGAGGAGAACCACCGCAATACGGTGCCCCCCACTCCCAGCCCCCCGAGCCGGAGCAGTAGGATACCATGGTCGATGGTATCAAAAGCGCCAAGAGGTCTAACAGGACCAGGACAGAGGAACAACCCCTGTCCCAAGCCCTCCAGAGGTCATCCATCAGCACGATCAATGCAGTCTCCGTGCTGTAACCGGGCCTGAATCCCGATTGGTACAGGTCCAGGTACTCAGCTTCCTCCAGGAACCTCGGCAGCTGCTGTGCCACTCAGGTGACCCTGAGGACACAGATAAACCCCCAAGTGGCCTCAACGACTCTGAAAAAAGCACCTTTGGGATATGAGTCAAGTAGTTTCCACCCTCTCTTCACTCCTGGTTTTCTAAACACAGGCATGGACTTCTTCCCCATGGGGGATTTCTAGGAGTTGAAGTCCACACAGCTTCAAGTGGCCAAGGTTGAAAATAAATTGGCAGTCATGGAAACTGGGTCTATCCATCGTTAAGTCAGGTGTGGTCAACTAAGGAGCATTTCAAAATTATAAATGACCATGGAGTCATTCCACACAGTCTTCAAGTGGCCAAGGTTGAAAATAAATTGGCAGTCATGGAAACTGGGTCTATCCATCGTTAAGTCAGGTGTGGTCAACTAAGGAGCAGTTGGGTTGGGTTCACGCTTCAAAATTATAAATGACCATGGAGTCATTAGGCCTAAACTGGAGGTCTACGATGGCTCAGCCTGATTTCGGTGGTCAGCCAAGAAGACAACAGCTTGTCCATCAGTGAAGAAGATCCAGGGGTGGGATGCAAATATTTTTACTACCGGTTCTGTGGGTGTGGCTAGGTGGGCGTGGCCATGTGACTGGGTGGGTGTGGCTTCTTCATCTTCGTCTTTTTTTGCAACACCTCCCTTGCACCCTGTTTTTTGGCCTCCTGGGCCTCAGGGAAGCCTCCTGGGCGAAGCAGTAAGAGAGCGAGGGGGATCCCGGCACAACTGATCGTCGGGAGGGAAAAGAAACCCTAAGGAGTGACTAGGTGGGGGAGAACCCAGTCAGCGATGCTGGGCATGCGTGATAAGGACTGACTGGGCAGGGAGGGGAGAGAAGGCAGGCCAGCCAGGGGCACGATTTGCCGGTTCTCCAAACTGCGCAGAATTGTAACAACCGGTTCTATAGAACCGGCCCGAACCCGTAGAATCCCACCCCCGAGATCTGCATGACAGGGAAACCTGTGGTTTCACTCAAAGGTTGGGCAACATTTGTCTGAAATCGTATAAGATTTCTGCTTAAGCAAGGGGTTGTACTAGGAGACCTCTAAAACAGGGGTCTCCAACCTTGGCAACTTTAAGACTTGTGGACTTCAAGTTTTGCTGGCTGAGGAATTCTGGGAGTTGAAGTCCACAAGTCTTAAAGTTTCCAAGGTTGGAGACCGCTGCTCTAAAATCCCTTGCACCTCTCCCTGTTATTCTGTTATTCCCCTCTCTCAGGTCTCAAGGAGTCAAGGTCTTCTCTTGCATGGTGGAGACATCTCTCCAGCCCTCTGTCTGAGGAAAGACACCTAGAAATAATTCCTTCTGAAGGGGAAACTGAGATAAATGAATTCAGAGATGAAAAATGGTGTGTAACACAAATCACCATGGCCTCCATCCTCTGCTTACCTCCATTTTCAATTTAGCTCTCAAGCCCTAACCAAACAAACGAAGAAATTATAAGCTTTATGGGAATAAGTAGAAGGATAGAAGCCTCTTCCCACCTTCCTTCAGCTTGGGTCATTTAGCTCAGCCTGGCCTTCGATCAGCTTTTGGGCAACTGCCCATCCCAGCACTCCAAAAGCTGGAAACGCCAAACTGGTCATAGAGGCCCTTGTGCTCGGCCACCCTCCGATGCTGAACGAGGACGGGGCCACCACCATCCATTAAGTGCTCGTCCTTCAGAAGGAAGTCTGTGAGGGAGCGAGAAGCAAACCAAATCTGCTTTGGGGTCTGTTCCAGGCCTGGCCACTTTTCAGCCTCAGCCTCTCCTCCTCTGTTGTGGGGCTTCCAGCCGGGGACAGAAGCTACCGAGCAGTCCGTGGGGAGGCCTCTTGGCCTTCGCCGAGCGCGGGCAGCAGCTGCTGCTTCCCATCCTTGCCAGCAACTGGATCCAAGAGAAGGAGGGAGCCGCAGAGCGGCGAGAAGGATGAGGCTGTAGCTCCAAAGGAAGGGAACCTCAGTCTCTTCCCCCCGCCCCCAAAAGTCATCGTATCTGAGGACACCGTGAAAAAGGGAAAGATTGTAGAAATTGCTGTTCTTCGTCCAGTGGAGAGTGATGGAGAAGGGTCGAAGAAGAGGGCCAGGGGCAACAGAATAATAGAACACCAGAGGTGGAAGGGACCTCGGAGGTCTTCTAGCCCAACCACCTGCTAAAGCAGGAGACTCTAGACCACTCCAGACCAATGGCTGTCCAATCTCTTCTTAAAAACCTTTAGAAGAGCACCACCATCTTCTGAAGGCAAGTCTTCTGAAGACCTCACCCTAACTTAGATAGATTGAAGACTCCAAGACCATAAGCCTGAGGAACTCTACTGCAACCTCAAGATGGCCTCCTGAAGGTAGCTTGGGCAGGGAGGATGGTAGAGTAGCAACATCCCAACTGATCCTACAAGCCAGTTTTGGGAACAGGATCTCACAGCTGGAGACTTGGGAACATGGTCCCTGAAGGTCTAGGCAGGTTGGTGGTGGCCGTGGAAGAGGCCTTCACCCACATCAAATGGCTCCAGGAGGAGGACCAGAAGAACCCCCAGGAGATCATGGACCCCTAGGAGGCTGCCCAGGCCATCTTCGCCTCCATGGCCTGCGCCATGCAGAACTACCTGCGCACCACCAAGCAGCAGCTGTACCACATGATGGACAGCATCCTTCAGCACCTGGAGTTCTGCATCACCCACGACATGACGTCCAAGGTAGCTGGGGGGAGAGGGGAGGCAGGGAGGGAGGGGGGACCAGGACTGCAGGGAGCAGCTGGGGGATTCCATCACAGGTCCCCCTGCTCTGGGTTGAATTATTCTGTAGAAAGGAGGTCAGCCTTACCAGGTAGGCCAGACAGAAAACTGGCCCAGATAAGCTGATTCTACCTTATTATAAGGCGACATTAACAGAATCTTTCAAGTCTGAAAGGACAAAACTCCCACTCTCTGAGAAGTGAGGAGGAGGTCAAGCTATTCTTTAAAGCACCTGAAGGCCAGAGAAGGAACAAAGGATGGAAACTGAACAAGGTGAGATTCAACCTGGAAATAAGGAGGAATTTCCTGACAGTGAGAACCAGTGAGAACCATGAATGGAACAGAATTTGCCTTCGGAAGTTGTGGGAGTTTCATCCCTGGAGGCTTTCAAGAAGAGACTGGATTACCCTCTGTCAGAAATGGGGGAGGGTCTCCTGCTTGGGTGGGGGAAGGGTTGGACTAGATGACCTACAAGGTCCCTTTTGGTTAACCTGTTAATCTAGTCCCCTCCCTGCTCAAGCAGGTCACTCTATTTAAGATGGGTGGACTTCAACTCCCAGAATCCCCCACTCAGCCTGCTTTAAGATATATAAAGTTCAACTCCCAGAATTCCCAAGCCAACATTTTGGGATTTTGACTTGCTCATCCATTGGGCTGGGGGTTGGACCAGATGACCTACAGGGTCCCTTCCAACTCCATTAATCTGTTATTCGATTCTTGGGTGACCACTGCCACCCAATTACCCTGCCCTGAGGTCTCGGTTGGTGCCAAACCATAAACCCAACTGGACACATCTCCAAGAGGTGGAGGTGGAGAGCACAGTAGCTCTCATCCTGGTTTGTGGTTTAGAACGGGGGAGATAGGCACCTATTACTCAAGGGATCAAGCCATGGTTGAATGATAGCCTGTCAACTCTCTCTCCAGGTCTCATGGAGATTTTGCAGGTTGATCTTGCCACATTGACCTTGTTGGCTCTGGCTGCAGAAGGATGCCAATAAGCCAGCTTTCTAACATTCTCACCATCTGATGTACAGAAAACTACAGGTGGTTCTCCACTTGTGACCGACAGTACAGAGTTGCAACATACGTCCACAGAGATACGTAAGATCCACTTTGGAAGTTCCGATGGGGCTGTCCCACCCCCTGTGATACATGATTGCATTTTGGGGTCCTTGGCTACTGATCCACATTTATGGCTGTTTGTAGCATCCATACTACATGTTCGTGTTTTGTATTTTTTGCAGGAAACTGACATTTATTCTGATTTTGGGGGTGTGTGTGAAAAAAATCCATTGGCTAAAATGGATTTGCTTAACGACTGCCACAAAGCAGGTTGCAAAACCAGGCGGGGCCATCTGGTGATCTACTTAATGGCAGGCATGACTTACCACTGTAACTCCAGCCTTAATGACGGTCGTTAGTCAAGGAATACCTGCCTCTCGACCTCAGAATCCGGAGCCCGATTGCTTTTCAATTTCATTGTAACACATGTTGTGCATTGACAATAAACATTTTGATTGATTGATTCCAAACACCGAGTCATCTAGCAATCTAAAATAATTCGGTCTTTCAACTGGTTAAGGCTTTCAACTTTTTTCGGCACTAACTGATGGGTTTAATTTAATGTGTTCCGTTTTTTTTTAAGCAAAACCAGCCAAGCCACTTTTAAACGAGCATGTTGGGCATAACGCTCTGCTTAATTGTAGACTGCCAGAACGTTGGCTCAGGGTGTGCAACTTCCTGCAAACATTGTCTCCAAAGAAATACAGGCATGGTGGCAACTGAAACCAATGGGCCGCTGGCAGAAATGGATTGGCCCAGCCATGTAATGGGTCAGGATATCACCTGTTCAGTTTCAACAATATAGAGAAATGTGTCTCTATATTATTCAGCCTTCCCTTATCTCAGTGTTTGTCAACCTTGGCAGCTGGAAGCTGGGTGGACTTCAACTCCCAGAATTCCCCAGCCAGCTTCCTGGGAGTCGAAGTCCACTCAACTGGCTGGGGAATTCTGGGAATTGAAGTCCACCCAGCTGCCTGGGGAATTCTGGCAGTTGAAGTCCACCCATCTAGCAGCTATTTGCTACTTTCCAGATGTGCCAGGTTTCATTTGAGGAAGACTGAAGTAGCGCCTTCCCAGACAACCCCCCCCTTTCCCCGAATTCTCTCCATCCCCCAGCCCCCAAATTCACAACTTCTCAGGCAGCCCGGGGCAAATCAGTTAAAAGGCAGGAAGGGAATCAACAAATTTAATCTGCAAGTTAAAGGGGTGGCTGATGGTTTTCAATCAAAAACAGGCTATTTAATCTCGTATGTACAAAAGGTATGTACAGAAAACAAACAGAACCCATGTCTTCTTTTTTCTTTTTTTAAAAAAGGATAGTTTACACCCATTTCCAACTTTCCTACGTCCCTCGTTGTTGTTTTTTTCCACCTTGATCTACGTAAACCAAAAGAGTCAAGCAAATTTATCCAGACCTTCAAAATTAAAAAAAAAAAGAAAAAGTGAGAAACTACAAGGTTGAAGGTCCACAAATACTCCGCGCAGAGCGTCTCCTTGGATGGCCAACTCTTCGCCGCTCGCAAGAGGGTGTGTCCCATTTGTGACGCCCATTTGGGCTGGGGCAGCTGGATGAAGGAGGGGTCCGAGAGACCCACGAAAGCCCCCTGCCCCCCTGCTTCCAAATCAATCCGTGCCTTTGCCAGCATTGTGTCTCAGTACACCCGCCCTGTGTCTGTCTGTCTCCCTCTCTCTCTCTCTCTCAACAGGGTGAGGTTGAACATGTCCCTTCGAGACCCCCCACTCCACGGTAGTCAAAGAAAGGGCCCAACTCATGCCCAATTCATGCCCAATTCCTTGGTTCGTAGTGCTGCAGAGTCCCCGGGCGCAGGTCGATCAGTAGGCCACGGTTTCGGAGTCTTCCGGCATGGAAAAAAGCACGTGGGCTTTGGCGTTGATGAAGTAGGTGGCCACGAATGACACGATGAGGATGACGAGGCCCAACATCAGGGTGATGATCTGCAGGGGGATCAAAAAGGGTGTCAGGGCTCCGGCCGTTACCCCCATTTCAATCATGAGCCTCGAGCCGAACTTCCAAAAATTAAAGAAGATTTATTAGGTGTTAAAATGTCCGGCACTGCCTGGGTGGAGCTGACTCTGAGACACATCATTCACTGTCACCCTTGACCCTGGTTTCCCCCCACCCCCTGGGTGTATCGTAATTCATATTCTCCAATGGGACACATCCATAGCCAAGAGTCATCAATCAGGCTCTCCAGTTAGATATTTGCGGGGCAGAAACTTCGGTCACCTAGTTACTATCTTTGAAAAACATTCATGAAATGCACTTCGATTTCAAGCTGCGCGACTGCTCCCTTTCTTTTGGCAACTCTAAAAAGACCAGAGAAATGTTTTATGAGTTGACAAAGGGAGGGCGTCAGGCGGAGTGGGGGGTGAAAGACTTGACAGGACATCTTCCAAACTGACCACCGTTTCTTTAGAGACCGTCCCAAGATACGACGGTGCAAAAAAAAAAGTGATTTGCAACCTATTTTTTCAGACAGACGGCTGTTGCTGCATTCCCCTTGGTCACATGACTTACATTGGGGTGCTTGGCAACTGGCTCACACTTATGACGGTATAATGGTCACGCAATCCCCCTTTTGTGACCTTCTGACAAGCAGTGTCCATGGGGGAAGGCTGATTCCCTTAACAATTTGTGGTACCAACTCACCACCTGCAGCGATTCACTTAACAACCACGGCAAGAAAAGGTCGTAAAATGGGGCAAAACTCACTGAACAACCATCTTGCTTAGCGATGGAAATTCTGGGTTCAACTGTGCTCGTGAGTCTGTATACGCATTTCTATCACTGCAACCGAGGAGCACCGAGATCAGAGGGAGGAGCAATGATGTCCCTCTAAGGGCCGATTTGAAACCCCACGGCCAGTTTTGGCCACCCCCGACCTAAACAGAAGCACCCAAAAAGCTCAAATCCGCTCCCACCCTTTGGCCTTCTGAAAGGCCTTGAAGACAGGGCGATGCCAACTAGCCCAGAGCCCCAATGGGGTGGGGCATGTTGGAGGTGGCTGATGGAATGGGAGGGTGCCCTCCCTTCTCCCCGTACACCCTTGGCTCCCTCCCTCCCCCTCATGCTCTTAATCAGTTTTTTAAAAAAATTTAAGACCTTTATTGTTTTATTCCCTGCCTATAAGTCACCTAGACTCTAGGGTGTGTGTGTGAGGGACCTGTGTGTGTGTGTGTGTGAGAGAGAGAGAGAGAGAGAGAGAGAGAGAGAGAGAGAGAGAGAGAACACACCGCTGCCAGCCCTCTGAGGTTAGATTGGATCTCTCTCTCTCTCTTCCTCTCTCACCAATGTCAGCAAGCCACCGTCAATCAAAATTCATATTACTGGTCTGCGGGATTTAAAATTATGACTTTGCTGGTCCCTGAGGTCCAAAAGGTTGGTGACCCCTGACTTAGAGTCGCTTAGCAC
>CM019166.1:3976184-4012627 GCA_009733165.1 Naja naja
GAGATATAAAGATAAATAGAGAGACACACACAATATAGAGAGAGAGAGAGACACATATAGATGGATGGATGGATGGATAAGATAAATAGAGAGATAGTCACACATAGAGAGATAATACAGAGAGGTAGAGAGAGGGACAGATTGACAAGAGACACACTGAGAGATTAGATGAGGTGGATGGATGGACGGACGGACGGCAAGGGTTAGGAAGCTCCTATACTTTAGCAAACCAACCAATCCAACCCCCGTCACCATCTCACCTCCAGCTCTTTGCTGGCAATCAAGAAGATGCGTCCGTGAAGCTCTTTCCAGCGACTCTCCGTCCAGGTGGAAAACTCGGTGGATCCCCACTGTTGGAGCTCAAAGGCCGGAGAGGAGGCCGGCGTGCGGCGGACAGTCGACCTGACGCAGAAGGGCTTGCGGGGCGAGCTGGCGTTGGGGTATGGGGAGCCCTGCACCCACATGTAATTGTAGAACTGCGGGAAAGAAAACCCAGGGCGAATTAGAAGCAAAGCCCGGTTATTCGTGTGCCTCTTTGACCATGAAAACTTTGAACATGGTAAGGAAATTTTTAGACTGCGCAGAAATGGATAGGCTGACTTTAGAGTTAAAGGAGAGAGAGGAATCGATAAATTATTCAGCCTGAGATGCCTGGTATGCATGGTTTGAGAAGAGAAAGAAAATTAATACTTGTAATCAATTAAACGATATGATTGCAATCCCCAGGGCGGTTGGGATCGACAGGAGACGACGAGGCATAGGGCCAGGTCATGTGTTGGGAGCGCGCTCTCGCTACCTTCGAGCAGTGGCGCCCTCCGACCCTATGACCTCCTCCCCTGGGGACAGGGGAACGGGGACCTCTGGGCTCAGACTGGTGTATTTTAATGCCAGGTCTGTGGCTAATAAGTCTTCCCTCCTCTGTGAGGTGATTGAGGAGGAGGCTGCGGACCTGGCCTGCATCACCAAGACCTGGTTGGGGCCGGAGGGAGGAGTCCCTCTGGTCGATCTATGCCCCCCAGGTTTTCGGTCACGGGCTCAGGGGAGGGATGGTGGAGTGGCTGTGGTTATTCGGGAGACCCTGATTCCAAGGGAGGTCGCTGTTCCTGAGATAGGCGGAAGTGAGACCCTCCTCCTGAGGTGGGGGTCTGGCGGTCGGGTGGGCTTGCTGCTGACATACCTTTCCCCCAGCCGTGTGGCAGCAACCCTGCCTGGGTTTCTTGACGTCCTCTCGGGGGTGGCGGTGGATCTCCCAGGGCTTATGGTCCTGGGTGATTTCAATCTGCCTTCCCTGGGGGCGTTGAGTTTGGCCAGAATTCATGGCCTCTATGGGGGCCATGGGCCTGACCCAGTTGATTCAAGGCCCGACTCATGAGGGGGGAAACACCCTCGACCTGATGGATGATCTCTGGAGGCCGGGACAGGGGTTTTCTCTGTCCTGGTCCTATTAACCTCTCAGCAGCTTTGATACCATCGACCATGGTATCCTTTGCGCGCCTCGAGGGGCTGGGAGTGGGGGCACTGTTCTTGGTGGCTCTCCTCCTACCTCTCGAGGCGTCATATCGTGTTGACAGGGGGACAGAGGCCCGAGGCTCACTTGTGGGGTCCCTCAGGGGTTGGTCCTCTCCCCCTTTTATTTAATATCTACATGAAACCACTGGGTGAGATCATTCGTGGTTTTGGGGTGAGGTATCACCAGTATGCTGATGATACCCAGTTATACATCTCCACCCCAAACCAGATCAGTGATGCCCTCTCCGTGATGACTTGCTGTCTGGATGCGTGCGGATCTGGATGGGCGGAAACATGCTTCGGCTCAACCCGGCCAAGACTGAGTGGCTGTACATACCAGCATCTGGTCCAGTCAGGAATGTCCATCGTTGACCATAGGGGAGTGGTGTTGCTCCTGTGGATAGGGCAGAACCTGGGGGTCCTCCTGGAAGCGGCTCCAGTTGGAGGAGCAGGTGGGGGCCGTCGCCAGGGGCCTTTGCCCAGGTCTGGCTGGTTCGCCAGCTTGTTTCTGGACGAGATGCCCTCGTACAGTCACTCATGCCCTTGTTACCACTTCGACTACTGCAACGCCCTCTATTTAGGACTGCCCTTGCAAACCATCCGGAGATTGCAGCTGGTGCAGAATGCAGCCGGGTGGTGATGGGAGTTTCCGATTCTCCCATATTACCCCTCCTCTGCGACCTGCATTGGTTGCGGTTGCACTCCGGGTTTCAAGTTTGGCTTTAACATTCAAAGTCCTACGACATGGGTCCACAATATTTAAGGAGCGTCTCCTGCCGATATCGAGTGCCAACCGCCCTGCGGGCACACAGGCAGGGCTCCTCGGGGTCCCGTCGGCAAGTCAGTGTTGGCTGGCGGTCCCCTGGCGGCGAGCCTATTCTGTGGAGGTCTCCGACTTATGGAACCAACTGCCTCTAGACCTGTCTGGCCCCTGACCTCCGCACCTTCCGCCGCGAGTTGAAGACCTGGCTATTTGACCAAACCGGGCTGTGACTACCTCACTGGGGGTATGGGATAGTTTTAAATTATTTTAATTTGGTCTTATTGGACTTTATAGTTGTTTAATTCTTTTTAATTATTTATTGTATTTGTATGTTTTAGTTGTGAGCTGCCCCGAGTCTTCGGAGATGGGGTGGCATATAAGTCCAATAAAATTAATAAAATAAATAAATATACTGAATGTAGAATTAATAGAAAATGTATTATGTAACCAGGGGTATAAATAAGGGGTACGGAATAGTAAATTAATAGGAAAAGTAATATGTAATAATTGTAATGTAACAAGAAATTAAGTATAAGAATATGATTAATATAAATGATGTCTTCAATGTTGATCCAATTGTGTTGTTTTTATGTTTTTTTAAACTGTTGGAAAATTGAATAAAGTTTATTTAAAAAAAATAAAGCTTTAAACGTTAAAGTTTTGGATAATGGTTATGCCGATTTCTTGTTGTTGGTTTCTATTTTTTATTTATTTTTGAACCTCAGCTGCTGAATGGGTGCGTTGTTTTCATAGGTATGATTTTATTTATTTATTTTTGCTGCTCTTAGCCACCCAGAGTCATGCATCTGAGAGAGGCGTATAAAAGGAATAAATGAAATGGATGGATGAAAGCCAAAGCAAGGGATCGCTTTGATATTAATCTTCCATAGGTCAATTTGCAAAAATTGCCCTTTTCCAGATAAACCCTTAAGCCACGTGCAGGAAAAAAATAACCACCCCTGCGGAGCCAGACTTCTTAACACCAGGATGTTTATAGAAGTAAACCTCAGATACAGAATAACAGAGTTGAGAGGGACCTTGTAGGTCATCTAGTTCAACCCCCAGCCAAGCAGGAGACCCTACACCATTTCTGACAGGTGGAAGTCCAATCTCTTCTTGAAAGCTCCCAGGGATGAAGCTCCCACAACTTCTGAAGGTGACTTCTGTTCCATCGGTTGATGGTTCTAGAAAATGTCTCCTCATTTCCAGGTTGAATCTCTCCTTGATCAGTTTCCATCCATTGCTTCTTGTCTGGCCTTTGGGTGCCTTGCAGAATAGCTTGACCCCCTTCTTCTCTGTGGCAGCCCCTGAAATACTGGAAAGCTGCTCTCCTGTCTCCCCTGGTCCTTCTCTTCACTAGACTAAGGCCCAGTTCCTGCAACCGTTCATTGAATGTTTGAGCCTCCAGTCCCCTCATCATCCTGGTTGCTCTTCTCTGCACTCTTTCCAGAGTCTCAACATCTTTTTTGTATCCTGGTGACCAAAACTGGATGCAGTACTCTAGGTGTGGCCTTACTAAGGCTTTATAGAGTGGTATTAGTACCTCCCTTGATCTCGCTTGTATTCCTCTGTTAATGCAATTTAGGATTGCATTAGTTTTTTTGGCTGTCGCTGCACACGACTGGCTCCTTTTTAATTGGTTGTCCACTAAGACTCCAAGATCCCTCTCAGAGTTACTGCTATTGAGCATGCTGGAACACTACTGGAAGGCTGCTCTCCTGTCTCCCCTGGTCCTTGTCAGCCAAGCCCAGTTCCTGCAACTGTTCTTCATATGTTTGAGCCTCCAGTCCCTTCATCATCCTGGTTGCTCTTCTCTGCACTCTTTCTAGTCTCACTTCGACTTAAAACCATTCATTTAGTGACCAACAGCACTGAAAAAAAGTGATTTATAACCGTTTTTCACACTTATGACTGTTGTAGCATCCCCATGGTCACGTGATCAAAATTCAGAGGCTTGGCAACAGGCATGTACCTATGACAGCTGCAGTGTCCCAGGGGTCATGTGACCCCCTTTTGCAAACCTCTGACTAGAAAAGTCAGCGGGGAAGCCGGATTCACTGAACAACTGTGGTACTAATTTAACAACGCGGCAAAAAAAGTTTGAAAATGGGGCAAAATTCACATTAACAAATGTCTTGCAGAAATTTGGGGCTCAATGGCAATGCTAAGCCGAGGACCACCTGTAACACAGTGGGGTTTATTGGTTCTTGTGGTCCACTTTTATGCTGGGGGGCCTCTATCAATTTCCAGTCAAAACCACTGGATCAGAAGAGGAGTGTTATAGTAATAGAGATACTATGCATATCAATAAGATAAGAATAGAAAATTAATACCAAAGTAATGAACATGGATGTAAATTTTGTTATTGCACAAGATATTTGTACCCAGGCGACACACCGTTAAATGGAAGATGAATTGTATGTACCTTCAATAAAATAAAAAAATAAAAACACACTAAACCATCTGAGCATCTCTGGCAGATGCCTGTTGTAGTTCGCCGGCAGCCACTGCAGATGGCAACGGAATCAGACAGTGGGGAAGAAAGGGAACCAGTCAGGGAGTTTGGAGAGGACTCGGTCGAGGGTCCTGCATCCGATGCAGAGATGGGGCCAGGACCATCTGGGAGGGGGGTGCTGCCACCAGAGTCTGGCAGCAGCGAGGCAGAGGATCCAGGGGAGCCTGTTCCCAGTGCGCGTGTGCGCAGAGCTGCTAGAAGGCGAGAGCAGCTGAGACAAAAGGGGCGACTCGGGAGTAAGGCTGGGAGGTGATTGCCCCTCCCATAAGATATCAAAGTCAGGCCAAGATGATGAAACCTTTGCAGGAAGCAAAGTAGTCTGATCGGTTCCAAGTCATCCTGGAAGCTCTTTGTACTTCAGTTGTTGTTTTTTTGTACTTCGGTTGGTTTCTTTTCTAGTTCATTTCTGTTTATTTCTGTTTTTGGCAGCACTTCACAGAGCTGAAAGGTGGGTGCTTATCTCGAGGGACTGTTTGAGATTAATTCTGGCTGGGAATGAAAACAATTCCCAGTGTTGCAATAAAATAAGTCCTGTTTTTAAAATAAGTTTATGCACGATTACGGTTGACGAAGCCCGGGTCAGAACAATGCTAAATGTTAGGATCAGGTTTAGCTGGGCTCCTGGCTAACCATACATTCAGGATCTGTCTCTGTCTATCTTTGAAGTTGACAAGTTGTGGCCCAAGATCCTCCAAAGGTCACCGAATCTTGTGCAATTTTTTTTTAAAGCAAGTACATGTTTATTTATTTTTCCTGGTGATTATTTTATCCAGTTTTTTTTAAAACAACAACAACAACAACAGCGCTCGACTTAAGAGGATGACGAGACTCACATCGTCCTTGGAATCTTTGCAATGCTCCTTGGTGATGTTGTCCCCCAGGCGGGTCCCGGTGAGGTTCGCCAGGACATACTGGACGAGGCTGGTGGAGTTGACAGGACTGGAGACCGCAATGTAATATTGGAGGGGCTCATCGCCTGGGAGGGGACAGAAAAGAGGGGAGGGGCCAGAGAGTACCCTCAGGCAGCAGCCTTCACCCCTGGAGATATATATTCTCTTTCTCTCTTTCTTTTCTCTCTCATTCCCCTTTTCACTCTTTCATTTTCTTTCTCCCTTTTTCTCGTTCTCTTTTTTCCTCATTCTTTCTCTCTCATTCTCTCCCTTGGTTCTCTCTCGCATTCTTCCCCTCCCCCACTCATTCTCTCTTTTCTCATTCTCTTGCTCTCTGCTCTTTCTCTCTCATTCTCTCATTCCCTTTCAATTTCTCTCTCCCTCTTCTTCTCATTCTCTTTGTCTCTTTTTCCTCATTCTTTATCTTTCAGTCTGTTTTGGTTCACCAGCAGCCTGTGCAGACAGCAGCGGAATCGGACAGTGGGGAAGAACGGGGACCAGTCCGGGAGTCTTGGGAGGACTCGGACGAGGGTCCTGCGTCCGATGCAGAGATGCGGCCAGGACCATCTGGGAGTGGGGTGCTGCCTCCAGAGCCTTCGGAGTCTGGTAGCAGCGAGGCAGAGGAACAAGGGGAGCCTGTTCCCAGTGTGTGTGTGCACAGAGCTGCTAGAAGGCAAGGGCAGCTGAGACAAAGGGGCGATTCAGGAGTAAGGCTGGGAGGTGATTGCCCCTCCCAGAAGGTATAAAGGACGGCAAAGGTAGAGAAACCTTTGCAGGAAGCAAAGTCGTTTGCTCTGTTCGGATTAATCCTTGAAGCTCTCTGTTTGTACTTCAGTTGGTTTTTTATAGTTACTTTGGCACTTTAGTTGTTGGCAGCCATTCAGAGGAGAGAAAGGTGGGTGCTTATCTCGAGGGACTGTCTGGGACTCTACCGGCTGGGAATGCACATAATTCCCAGCCGTTGAAATAAAACAAGAGTTGTTTGGACTAAGCATGTGATTCACTACGGTCTCAGGAAGCCTGGGTCAGAACACAGTCTCTCTTTTGGTTCTTCCTCACTCATTCTTCCTCTCCCCCTCTCATTCTGTCTTTTCTCATTCTTTCTCTTTATTCTCCCTCAGTTCTTTCTCTCTCATTCTCTCTCTCGTTTTCTCTCACTCTCTCTCTCTCTCTCACACACACACAGGCACACACACACACACGCCTCACCCAGAGGCCCTTTAAAATCTGGCCTAGTGATGGCCTGGAACCAGGAGTTGTTGGACTGGATCAGGAAACCATACAGCATGCGTGTGACCTGGAAGAAAAAGGCAAAACGTCCAGCCGGTAAGGTTCAAAGAACAGCGCCCACTAAACAGTAGTAAACTACTGAACTACTCGTACAATTTCTATTACTACTGGTAAAACTTTTAGTTGGAGTAAATTACTAAACAGGAGCAAAAGCCGTTTCTCCAGGATGCAGTAAGGTCTCCTCCCTTGGGCAGGGGGTTGGACTAGAAGACCTCAAAGGAACCTTCCAACCCTCGGATTCTATGTTCTGTGAGATCTGGCTATATATTAACTGGCCCTATGGGTCCTGATCAGACAAGTAGGGTACTCAGTGTCCCCCAACACCTGTGGATCAGGCCGTTGCCTCCTCTGGCTTTCCCAGAGCTGGATCTTTGAGTAGAGACAGTCAATGACTTGTGGGGGCAGAAAAGAGGACTTGAAAAGAGGGTGCAAAACGCCCTCTGCACAGAGGCCCTCTTTTGATCACAACCACCATGGACCTGTTGTGACCTTCCCTTTCCAGAGAAGGTTGTTGAGTCAGTGGTGAGGAGGTAACTTCCTAGCACCCTAAGTCAGGAGTCCCCCACACTTGGCCACTTTAAGACTTATGGACTTTGACTCCCAGAATCCCAAACTTGACAACTTGTGGACTTCCAGAATCCCCAACTTGGCCATTTTAAGACTTGTGCATTTCAACTCCCAGAATTCTCCAGCCAGCATAGCTGAAGTCCACAAGTCTTAAAGTGGCCAAGTTTGGAGACCTCTGCCCTTAAGTGATCGGTCCGTATTATTTTTATCTCATTAAACAGTGCCTGTTTAACGCCATACACTTTGCAGTTATTTCTGTGAGCTTCCAATAATTGCTTGATTGCAGCTGTCAACTACAATAGAGTAAATTAATAATCAGATTACTAGATCACCCGAGAGGCAGGGAGAAAAGTCCCAGGATTGGTGGCTCAACAGGAAGTGATGGAAAGGGGCAAAGAGGAATTCCAAAAAGCAGGTGTGTGTGTGTGTGTGGAGTGGGAATTCCACCCTTTGCCCGGCTACTGACCTGCCTCTCCAGACCTCTTGAGTGAATTATGCTGGCCCAAATTCAGAAGCATCTCGTGTAAACCAGTCGGGAAAGAACATTTTGCCAGCCAAAACATTCTTGCATGTTTTTCTTTTCTTTCTTTCTTTTTCTCTCTCCTTCCTTTCCTCTCTCTCTTTTCTCTTCTTCTCTTTTCCTTCCTTTCCTCCTGCCTCCCTCCCTCCCTTCCCTCTTTCTTTCCCTCTTCCCTCCCTCTCCCTTCCTCCCACCCTCTCTCCTTTCTCTCTTCCCCCCTCCCTCCCTCCTTCCTTCCTTTTCCCTTTTCCCTTCCTTCCTTCCTTTTCCTTCTCCTTTTCCTCTTCCTTCTCCTCTTTTCTCCATTTCCTTTTCTTCCTTTTCCCTTCCTTCCTTCCTTCCTTCCTTATTTTTACTTAACTCCAGGTGGTGAACATATCTAACACACGTTCCTCCTGTTTTCCCAACAACAACCCTGTGAGGTGTGCTAGGATGAGAGAACGGACTGGCCCAAGGTCACCCAACTGGCTTTCATGGCTAAGGCAGGACTAGAACTCACCCTCTCCCAGCTTTTAGCCTTTGGGCCCTAACCATTAGGCCCTAACCAATTGCCTCTTTGGGGCCAGGGGGAGGACTCAAGGAAAGTGGGGTGGACGGGTGCCAGGAAAGTGGGCATTCCTCAGATGCCTGGTGACCTACCCAGAAAGAGGAGGGAAGGGCATGCCAACTTATGACCGGCCTCTTGTTGCCCTCCTCCTGCAGAGACCTCATCAGCACCTACCGTGACTGGATCCGCCTGAACTGAGGAGGCGTTGCCCCCTCCTCCGGCCATTGTGTAGAGTGTGCGGCCCACCACGGTGGCTATGGAAGCTAAGGACTGGGAGAAAGAAAGGAGGTGTCAACTCATAAAATATTTCTATGGTTTTTTTTAGAGTTGCCAACAGAAAGGGAGGGGGAGCAGTGTGGCAGCTTGCAAACTGAAACTGCATTCCATAAACGTTTTCAAAGATAGTAACTAGGTGACCCAAGTTTCTGCTGCCTGGAGAGCTTGATTGATGACTTGGCTATGGAGGTGTCCCATTGGAGAAGATGAATTACGATACACCCAGGGGGTGGGGGTGGGGGAAAACCAGGGTCAAGGGTGACAATGAATGATGTGCCTCAGAGTTGGCTCCACCCAGGCAGTGCCGGACATGTTAACTCCCAATAAATCTTCTTTTAAGTTTTGGAAGTTTGGCTTGAGACTCAAGATTGAAATGGGGGTAACGGCCGGAATCCTGATTCTTACTTTGGTCAGCTTGCAAATTAAGTGTGTGAGGAAGAACTGGAGCCAGGCAGGAGTAGGTGAACGTACTAAGGAAGGCATTTGCAGGCAGATTCCTTAACGAGAATTTAAAAGCCACAAGCACTTCAGTCGTGGCTTTTAATGGGCTCGACTTACAACCACAATTGAGCCCAAAGTTTCTGTTCTTAAGCGAGACATTTGTCAAGTGAGGTTTGCCCCATTTTAGGCAAGGGAGGGGGGGAAGGGGTTTTGAAAGAGCAGTGCGGCAGCTTGCAAACCAAAAGTGCATTCCATAAATGTTTTTCAAAGATAGTAACTAGGGGACTGAAGTTTCTGCCTTGCAAAATTCTAACTGGAGAGCCTGATTGATGACTCTGGGCTATGGAGGTGTCCATTGGAGAATATGAATTATGATACACCCAGGGGGTGGGGGGAAACCAGGGTCAAGGGTGACAATGAATGATGTGTCTCAGTGCCGGACATGTGAACTCCCAATAAATCCTTTTGAAGTTCTGCAAGTTTGGCTTGAGACTCATGATTTAATTGGGGGGTAATGGCCGGAACACTGACAGGAGGGTCAAGGCAGGCTGGAAAGCACCCCCCACTCTGGGTCCTTCCTTCACATGGTGGCGGCTGCAGGCGTCGGTGCCAAGACAACCAGAGCCAACCAGACAATCTGAGTCCAACCCCCCCACCCCCTCCTCACTTGACAGACGGGCCCAGCCCACCTTTGCTGTGTCCGTCAGGTAATTAAGGGCCTCCTCTGGGCTCAAGTTCTTGGGATAGTTCAGCTGGATGTTCTCGGGGGTGTCGTAGATGCTCTGGTAGTACCTGCGGGAGGGAAGGAGAAGCTGTGATGGTCTGGGGATGGAGGGGGGTGTTGCAGGGAGGAGAGGAGGGGGTCCTTGGGGGAGCAGGTGTGGAGAGGGATCCCTTGGGATGGGGGATGAATCTGGGCTTGGCCAGAAAACCCAGCCTCCTCGCCCTGCAGCCCATCCTCAACGGACGGTTTGTCGTCGTTCCTTCTTCATGGCAGAAGCATCACTATTAAATTTTTAATTTTAATTGTGGTAATTAACTTGGCCCGTTGGTGGCTTTTGCCTGTTTGATGAGCTGAGGCTTTTTATTAGAAAGCCAAGTGGGGAGTGGAGGGGGGGAGAAGAGACCTTTGCAAACAAAACCCCCCAATCTGAAAAGGAGGCCAATCACACGTTCTTCTAAGCAGGGTTTTTTTTTTCCAGCCTCGCTGCCTGGGGAATTCTGAGACTTGAAGCTCCATGCATCTTGAAGCCACCAGGATCGGGAGGGACATCGCCCTAGACCAGAGGTCCCCAAACTTGGCCACTTTAAGACATGTGGGCTTCAACTCCCAGAATCCCAAACTTGGCCACGGCTGGCTGGAGAATTCTGGGAGTTGAAATCCACATGTCTTAAAGTGGCCAAGTTTGGGGACCTCTGCCCTAGACAGATAGGTAGGCCTTGACTTACAACCACAATGGACTCAAACTTCTGCCGCTAAGCGAGACAGTCATTAAGTGAGCTTTGTCCCAGCTGACTCACATTCTGCCCCAATGGTAAGGTGAAATCCCTGCAGTTGTCAAAGTTAGCCCCACGGTCGTTAAGGAATCTGGCTTCTCCACTGCTTGGTCAGAAGGTCCCAAGTGATCCCCCTGGGACCCTGCAACAGTCCTAAAATGCGGGTCAGTTCCCAAGCCTCTGAATTTGGATCACCTGACCCTGGGGAATGCTGCAGTGGTCGTTAAGCGTGAAAAAGAGCCCGATAAGTTACTGTTTTTCAGGGCCTAAGTGACTTTGGTCCCTAAGTGAACTGTTGCAAGCCGAGGAGGACCACCACCTGTAGGCAGTGTCTGCAACATCTGGATTACACACACACACACACACACACACACTTTCCTTGCCCCGTTTTGCTTTGTTTCCAAGCGGCCCTGGAGCAGCAGATGATGCTCCTCCTGCCTTCTGCAGCCTTGCTCCCCTCTGGCTGCCGGCCAGCCCATTTTGCGAGGCAAAAGTGGATTTCTCCTGGTTGTCAGAACAATTACGCTGCACCTCTTTACTTGCGCCTCTGCTTTCCCTCTGCCTCCCCCCCCCCATTTAAAAAAAGGACCACCCCCAGGGACCCTCCGCTCTTCTCCAGCACCCACCCCTCTCTGGCTTTTGCTGAGCTCCAGGTAAATTGGGGGGGGGGTTCTGGGCTTCCTCCGTGAATCAAGCCTGCGAGGATCCCCCCAAATGGGGAACGCTCCAACACTGGAGTTTTTCTTTTTAAAGAGACTGGACAGCCATTTGTCTGAAATGTCTGCTACGGAACAGGGGGTTGGACTAGAAGACCTCCAAGGTCCCTTCCAGTTCTATTCTGATGGAGAGGCTTCTGAGTTCTGGCCTTCTGCGTCTCGTCCCTGGCTTGGTCAGAAGTGTGGACTCACTTCTAGGCACCTGCCTTCTTTTTTTTAAATCAAGGTTTTTATTTATCTTTTATCTATATATATAAAAGCGAAATACTGCTCACGCACCATCACTAAATCTCCAGAACCGTAAAGCCTACAAACCTGAAATTTAGCCTGTATGTTCCTCTTGGCTTCTAGGGGCTCACTAAGAAAGGATTTTTTTTCAAATGACCACAGAGCATTTAGAGCATTTCCTATATTATTATTATTAACATGCTCTGATGCTAAGGAGTTCTTTTCCCCCTCCCCACCTGAAAAGAAATCTCTTCCAAAGGCAAAACACAAGCAGAGGAGTTTCAGTTTCACAGCACCAAGCAGCTTCAGTACAGAACAGTTGAGCTAAGCCACGCCCAGGCTCCTTGCTGTCTCCTTGCTCACACAGCAAATACTGTTTCAGTTTCCAAATAGCCCTCAACTCTCTCACTCACTGACAGGACGACAGCCAGATGAATACCGATGGATGCTGATAGGCAGAGGCAGAATTCTTCTCCCCTTATTTTCCTCCCCCAAAACTGAGTCCCACCACATAGTTTCATAGCAAAGCACGAAACTAGTATATAAATATTTTGAAGACAGTTCATTGTTCAGGCATTTCATTTTACACAAGAAGGAAATAACAGATATACTGACAGTAATATTAATAATACATATAGTAATTAGAACAGTATTTGTAATTATATTAGCTTGTTTATAATCATATTAATTGTATTAGCAAGCTTATAATTGTAAACAATTCATATTTTACTTATACAGAACAATAATCTTTCTTCATCTAATTTCTACCTCTTATCTCCATTGATAAAACCTGTGATGACCCAAAGGGGCACAAAGGCAACACAGTCAAATAAGCAAGAAGAGTCCCTTTGTTATCTCCAACTTTGCCCCCAATGTCCAGGTTACCTTCAGCTGGAGAAAAACTCTCCCAGGAACAGCCTTTGACTGTAGAAAATTCAGTCCAAAACAAGGTACACACAAACTGTAACTTAAAATCCAAACAAACCAAGCTGAAATAATTAGCTTGACAGGGCAGGAGAGGGAATTTCAGACTTGAAAGCACGGCACAACACACACAGTTGGGAAGATGCCAGGAACACAGATAAGCCTCGATGATACCAGATAATTCACGATTTGCTCCCAACAACTTGCTGCTCGCAGCTTCCTTTTTTAAACACTGTGTTCCCAGCTGCAGCTAATGAAGGGTATCAGGGCCCTTTCCTCCCCCATAAGCCATGCAACTCATGTTGCTCCTTTCTCCGTTCCTCCCTGTGTGCCCTAGGATAAGAGGGGGTGGGCCTGGGACTTCCTCTGAACTTCCTCTCCCTTGTTCTACCTCTTCCCTGCTCTGCCCAGCCGGACTTTACCCTTCCCCAGTTTCTTCCACAGCCAACGGAGCCCCACTCCCACTCCCTGTCAGCTGCTCGGCCTCCTCTCTGAGTCAGATTCCAAAAGCGGCATGACAAAACCTATTCCACGTTGAATAGCACTCTGTATCTCCTTTATCTTTTACTTTCAATATCAATCCATCCATCCTAACCCTATCCCTGGGTTCACAGATTTCAGATAGTCCTCCAGTTACAACCGAACACTTAGTGACCATTCAAAGTTAACAGTGGCGCTGAAAAAAACTCAACTTATGACCAATTTTCACAGTGACCACCTTTGCAGCATCCCCATGGTCATGTGATCAAAATTCAGATGCTTGGCCATTGACTCGTATTTATGACGGTTGCAGTGTCCTGGGGTCCCCTTTTGTGACCTTCTGACAGTGGGGAAGCCAGATTCACTTAACAACCAGGCTACTAACTTATCAACTGCAGTGATTCACTTAACAGCCAAGGCAAGAAAGATCGAAACGGGGCAAAAACCCACTTAACAAAATGCCTCAAACAGAAACACTGGGCCCAACTGTGGGTGGGTGTCATGCCTCTGTCTGACTCTGATTCGGAGGGGGAGGCCAAGCAGCTGGGCATTCAGAGGACGACCCAGGCCCAGGCCCTCTTCATCCTAGAGCATGCAGGGGAGAACAGAGAAGGGAGCAATGTGTGTTGCGTGGCTTACAAGGGAGGAAAGGGCCCTGATCCCTTTCATTAGTTGCAGGTGGGAACAGTGTACAAAAAAGGAAGCTGCGAGCAGTAAGTTGTTGGGAGCAAACGTGACTTTATCTGGTATCGTCGTGGCTTACTTGTGTTCCTGGCATCTTCCCAACTGTGTGAGTTTTGCTGTGCTTTCAAGCCTGAAATTCCTTCTCCTGTCAAGTTAATTATTGCAGCCTGGTTTGTTTGGATTTTAAGTTGCAGTTTGTGTATACCTTGTTTTGGACTTAATTTTCTACAGTCAAAGGCTGTTCCTGGGAAAGTTTTTCTCCAGCCGAAGGTAACCTGGACATTGGGGGCAAAGTTGGAGATAACAAAGGGACTCTTCTTGCTTATTTGACTGTGTTGCCTTTGTGGCATGCCCCTTCGGGTCATCACATTGAGTTGAGGACTTGCCTGTACAGCAGGGGTCTCCCAACTTGACAATTTTTTAAGATTTATGGACTTCACCTTCCAGAATTCCCTGCCCTCTCGCCAGGGTCTTAAAAGTTGCCGAGTTTGGAGATCTCTGGATTGCTGAAAAGGACCCCTGGTTACCTGTTCTCAAAGTGGGAATAGTGATCGGCCAGGACAATCCCGGGAATCTGCTGGGCCCTCAGAAATCGCTGGAAGGAGGAAGGCGGGAGGGACTGGCTGGCTTCGATCCCACTCATCACCACGCTGGTGTTTTCACTGCTCTTCTTCAAGGCTTCCATCATCCTCTGGACACTTTGCTAAGAGCACCGGGGCAAGAGGAAGGACAAGCAGATCAATTACGCCACAAATTCGGGAAGTTTTACTTGCAAGAGAAGGCAAAGATACATGTCCCAGGATAACATGGCATTATTGTGGTTCGCCGGCAGCCGGTGCAGACAGCAGCAGAATCGGACAGTGGGGAAGAATGGGGACCACTCTGGGAGTCTGGAGAGGACTCGGTCCTGAGTCCAATGCAGAGATGGGGCCAGGACCATCTGGGAGTGGGGTGCTGCCTTCGGAGCCTCTGGAGTCGGACAGCAGCAAGGCAGAGGAGCAAGGGAGGCTGTTCCCAGTGCACGTGTGTGCAGAGCTGCTAGAAGGTGAGAGCAGCTGAAGGAAAACGGGCGACTCGGGAGTAAGGCTGGGAGGTGATTGCTCCTCCCAGAAGGGATAAAAGTCAGACCTAAATGACGAACTCTTTGCAGGAAGTAAAGTAGTGCGATAGATTCCGAGTCCTCCTTGCAGCTCTGTGTATTCTGGTTGTTTTTTTCTGGTACTTCGGTTGGTTTCTGTTATAATTAATTTGGATACTTCTGATTTTGGCAGCATTCCACGGCACTGAAAGGTGTGTGGTTATCACGGGGAACTGTTTAAGATTAGTTCTAGCTGAAAATGAAAGTAATTCCCAGCGTTGCATCAAAATAGGCTTTGTTTTAAACAAGTTTGTGTTTCCTTATGTTTGACGAAGCCTGGGTCAGAACAGGCATTCAGTTTCACGGCTACTTAAGATTGTTGGCCAAGCAGGGACAAAAACAGCTGGGGGGGGGGAGATTGAAGCCTGGGAAATGGACTCCTTGTCAGTCAATAGGAAAGCTGATTTACTACCAGTTTACTAAGTACTTATTCATGACTTCATAGCTGGCCATCAACACCTCATTAACAACTAAAAGCCATACACAACCAGGCACCGTATAAATACAACATGCACAAATTCTGGAGGGAAAGAGAGAGAAGCTCTCCAAGGGGGGCTCCAGCACAAGCCCGAAAACTTGGAAGAATACATCTTTGTTCTTGTGACTCTGATTGCACCATAAGATTTTCCTTACTATAGGGCCGTGATGGCGAACCTATGGCACAAGTGCCACAAGTGGCATGCAGAGCCATTTGTGCCAGCACGCGAGCTGCAGGCAAACATACCTCACTGCACATGCGCGCGTCTCACAGCTGATTTTGCGGCTGGTTTTAGGTCTTTTTCGGCCTCCCAGAGGCTTAGAAAAAGCCTCTGCAAGGCTTTTCAGGATGAATAGGCCTGTTTCATCACTTCCTGTAATACCGGAAGTGATGAAACAGGCATATTATTCGGCCTGAGAAGCCTTGCAGAGGCTTTTTCCAAGCCTCTGGGAGACCGAAAAAGGCCTCAAACCAGCTGAAAAATCAGCTGTGAGGCGCAGTGCAGGTAAGGGGCTGGCAGAGAGGGGGAGTTGTGCACGCATGCGCAGGGGGCATTGCATTCTGGGTGCTGCCACGCAAGTGCATGGGCACTAATGCATGCACAATTTTTGGCACAAGAGCCCAAAAAGGTTAGCCACCACTGCTATAGGGGGGGAAAAACATCCCACTTCCCCTCTAGGACAGCTTTACTGATGCTTTATTTAAGGTTTTCATGGCCACCAACACGGGCACACTGATGACATGGTGCCAGGATAGGGTGCAGCCCACTCTGAGTGGTGCTAAGCGCCACGGAGAGCTCCTAGGCAAAAGTTCTCAAGGGCAATAAAGTCCTTCAGAACAGAGGGTGATGGGGAGGCAGAACTAGGAGTAGAAAAGATGCATCTCCTCAAGACTAGTTTCAGCCAAAGGAATGGCTCCAAACACCTCTTGGAAAATGTGGGGATTGAGGAAGGTTGGAAGAGTGGGCATTTGATGGCTGTTGCCTGGGAGAAGGGATACAACCAGCCCTGAGAGGCCAGGAAACACAAAGGCGAGGAAGGCAGAGGAGAAGACCACCTGGGCTGGATGGTGCTGGTGAGGAGCATCAACTGGATCTCACCAGGAGCAGAAAGGCAGCCTCTGGACGTCGAGGAGGAAGGTCACAGGTTCTAGGTGAGGGCTGAGGGAGCAAAGGCAGCAGCACAGCACAGGGGACCAAGTTCAGGCAGGAAAGGAGGAGGTACTTGGCTGATATTTCATGACCCAACTAGGGAACATCATCAGTGCTAGAAGGTTTTGTGGAGTGGAGTGGAGTGAGGAAGAAAGGAAAGGAGGGAGGGAGGGAGGGAGGGAGGGAGGTCTGTGGGGTCCTTGATGCTTTCTGAGCCTGGTGGTTTTCTTGCAGACGTTTCATTGCCAACGTGGATGACATCGTCAGTGCTGGAAGGGAGGGGTGTGTGTGGAGTGGAGGAGGATGAGGAAGAGGTGGGACGAGGGACGCTTTCCATGGTGGCAAAAAGGAAAAGGAAGGCCAGCGTCTGTCAATGTGTCCTCGGTGGCGTGAGGAGCAGAACGGGCCATGTGGCGTTCAGCATAGATGCCAGGGACATCAGAGCCGAAGCCGCCCGTGCTGGATCAGACCCCTGGCCCACCTAGCCCAGCCATCTGCTCTCGCCGTGGCCAACCAACTGTCCGAGGAAGCCCACGAGCCTCCCAGCAGATGGCCGTCAGAGGCCGTCCCGCTGCCGTCGAGGCCAGGAGCCATGGATCCATCAGGGTCTGTCGGAAGCCAATATCGCCATCTTTCTTGTGAGCAGGGAAGGAAGGAAGGCTGAGTCAAACTTGAGCCAGTGAGAATCGAACTGCTGACAGTTGACAGAATTAACCTGCAATACTGCATTCTAACCACAGGAAGGAAGGAAGGAGGGAGGGAGGCAGGCAGGCAGGCAGGCAGGACCAGGCAGCCAAGCAAACGCCCCTACCTCAATCTCAGGAGTCTTTCGCGAGATGGGATCAGTGTGCATCCACAGGGAGGCGTTACTCCGGAGTGCAACCTGCAACAGATGGAGCGCAATGGGCACATGTGCAAGATGGCCTGGGTGTTTCCCCCCTGCCCCCCCAACGGAGCCTCCCACGGGCAGCAAAGGCAGAACCCCAGAGACAGGCTGGAGTCCTCACTGAGGGAAAGCAACTTCCCCAAGTTAACAGGGAGCGGCAACCTTTTAGAAATCAGCCGTTGCCAAATCTGACACACACAGCAATTTGGACTGAATGGACACAAGAAGGAGCAAAGATGAACCATCTGTATTATATATTATATATTTTATACATAGACACACACACACACACACACACACACGAGAAGAAACAGACATCTCTGAACTAAAATTATATTTATTATACTTACTAAGCTTTTGTCAGCCTCTGCTGACATTGTCAGAGTATAAGCTGCCATTACAGAGATCTCTGCCTTTATATATCATTAATCAATATATTAATAATATATAAAGGCATAGATCTCTGTAATGGTAGCTTATACTCTGATAATGTCAGCAGAGGCTGACGAAAGCTTAGTAAGTACAATAAATATAATTTTAGTACCGGAGATCTCTATTTCTTCTCTTATACACACACACACACAGATACAATATATATACACACACACATACATATTTCCTTTTTCCTGGAACCCTGAGACCACCAGCGAGGGGCCTAGTGCAAACATTTCAGAGCCAGGAATTTGATCCGAAATTAACTCAGAGTTTGCTCCGTTGGTGCAAGGAAGGCATGTTTGGTTGAAGGTTCTTTTGTTTCATTGAACCATTTTGTGTGGGAGTCTCCTTTTGTGGCGGGTAAGGCTGGAATCAGAAACCCTGCTCTCCCACGAATTATCCCAAGACAGAGCCAAACAGACGGTGGCTAAACCCCTTAATCTACAGTAAGATGCAGTAATCTAATCCCAAAACAACATCCCTGTGAAGTGGGATTGGTCAAGAGAGAGGGACCGGCCCAAAGTCACCCAGTTGTCTTTCATGGCTAGGGTGGGACTCGAACTCCCCGTCTCCTGGCGACTGACCCAAAGTCACCTGGCCAGTTTTCATGCTTTAGGCAGGACTCACAACCTCTTGCTTTCTAGGCCAGTGCCTAGAAGGACCAAGGCCCTGTAAGGACAGGGGTGTCAAACTCAATTTCATTGAGGGCCGCATCAGGGCTGTGGTTGACCTTGGGGGGGGGGTGGCCTACTGTGTGTGGGGGTGGCCAGCTTGACACCACTCCCCAAACTGCTGGCCTGGACAAAGCACCCTGGTGTCATCTCATCTCACCTGGCTCAGCTCCAGGAAGGAATCAGTGGTCTCTTCACATTGGGTAGACTGGGCCTAAGGGACGTGGGCCGGCCCCTTACATTCTCCAGGACGTTCCCGCGGGCCAAATCCAACCACATCACGGGGCGGCTTTGAGTTTGGCTCCCCTGCTGTAGGAGGTCTTAGGTTGACAAGCAGAAGGCGCCATGCGGGCACTAAATTTAAGACTCCGTCACTTGCAACGAAGTCATTCTGCGCTCTATTCTGCGACGCTTCCACCCATCTGGGGTCTTGGCGTTCTCGTGTTTCAAAGGACCAACTCTCTGGGTTAACGCTCAGCCCCCGTTTCCAAAATCGGGAAATTACAGTCGAAGCCAATACCCCAAAAGCAGCCAGGTGAAGACACAAAGCAGCCTCGTCTCGTCTCGTCTCACCTGGCTCAGCTCCAGGAAGGAATCGATGTTCTCCAGCTGGATGGGAAAGCGGCCGTTCTGCATATCGTACACCATGCGGGAACTGCCGATGTAGTCAAAGGTCTCCTGAGGAGGGGATTGAAATCCACAAAGGGTCCTCTCAAAAAAGGGACAGAGTTAATCCAGCTCTACAGCAAGGAACGGCCAGCTTCATCTGCAAAGGTTTATTTATTTCATTCCTGGCTTTGTTATTTCTGCAAATAACTCAAAATGGTGAACAGAGAGAAACAATCCAGATCAAGGGAGGTACTAAGACCACTCTAAAAAGCCGTAGTAAGACTACACCTAGAGTACTGCATCCAGTTTTGGTCACCACACTATAAAAAAGAGGTTGAGACTCTAGAAAAAGTGCAGAGAAGAGCAACCAGGATGATGAGTGGACAGGAGACTAAAACATACAATGAATGGTTGTAGGAACTGGGCCTGGCTAGTCTAGGGAAGAGAAGGACCAGGGGAGACAGGAGAGCAGCCTCCCAATATTGGAGGGGCTGCATCAGAGAGGAGGAGGGGTCAAGCTATTTTCCAAGGCCCCCCAAAGGCCAGACAAGGAATTAGGGATGGAAGCTGAACAAGGAGAAATTCAACCTGGAAATAAGGAGGGATTTCCTGACATTGAGAACAATCAGCCCATGGAACAGAAGTTGCCCTCGGAAATTGTGGGAGCTTCATCCCTGGAGGCTTTCAAGAAGAGACTGGACTGCCATCAGTCAGAAACGGTGTAGGGTCTTCCTGCTTGGGCGGGGTGGGTGGGGGTTGGACTAGATGACCTACAAGGTCCCTTCCAACTCTGTTATTCTATATCCAACACACCTTCCTCCTATTTTCCCCACAACGACAACCCTGTGAGGCCAGTGACTGGCCCAAAGTCACCCAGCCGTCTTTCGTGCCTAAGGTGGGACTAGAACTCACCGTCTCCCGGTGACTGGCCAGGATTTCTGTTGCTAAGCCGGGGGGTGGGGGGGGGGTGGGGGCTTCTTAAGTGAGCCACATCAATCCAGTTTATGGCTTCTTCCACAATCGCAACTGTACAAGGCCAAATTTTGCGGGCCTCTCAGGACAGGCACCGCTGCCAATGCCCCCCCCCCTCAAAACGCTGGTGGCAGAGGAAACAACGGGAAGAGAAATTGTTCTACGGCAACCCAGAAGCTCCTGTGAAGTTGACAGGCGCTGCTCAAACTCAGCTCCCCCACCCATCCACTCACCCAACTCATGCCTGGAGGGGAACATCAGCTGCTAACCATCACCCCCCTCCCCCCCTCCCCTTTCCAAATATCCTCTTGGCTTATGGCAGCTGCCGTGGCTGCAAATTAACTGCCTTTTTTTTGCTTCAGTGTGCACATATATTTTTAATCCGCTCCACGTGACTCTGTGTTTGGAGACGGAGGGGCCTGCGAGTGCCAGTTGCTGGGGGGGCGAGGGAGAAGGGCCTTTTCCCTGCCCCATGGGGGACTCCACGTTGCCCACAGCTGCTGCCCAGGGGCTGCAGGGAATGGCCTTCCCGGCTTCGAATTCTGAAAAGCCCAACTAGAAGGCATCAGGTTGGGGAAGGAGGTGTCAGATCCATGTATCTGCCATTCTTCCGTGCAAGAAGAAATGGGGGTGGGTTTGACCCCCTCCTCTCAATGAAATGGATAGGTTGACATTAGAATTGAAGGTCCAAGATGGACGAGAATACCACAAAATATGGAATAAATTTTACTTCTGGAGGGACATGAAAGGTCCGTAAAATTGAAATAAGAACCTAAGGTGAAATAGGGAAGAGGTGAAGGACCTCATAATTCAGGAATAATATGAAAGATTTTTTAAAAATGACAAAGTTTAAATGTATATAGGTAAACAAATGTATATAATTGTACATAACTTCTTTATCTTTCTAAATGCAAAATGTACTGACAGAAATGTATGTCAAAGAACACCATGTTCAATGCTTTTAATGTTTATACTAAATAAAATTAATTAATTAAGGAAGGAAGGAAGGAAAGAAGAAAGAAAAGAAAAGAAAAGAAAAGAAAAGAAAAGAAAAGAAAAGAAAGAAAGAAAGAAAGAAAGAAAGAAAGAAAGAAAGAAAGAAAGAAAGAAAATGGGTGCCATCATATTGGAGCACAACAGCAAACTTCATTAAGAGGGCAGTGTCAGCTCCGTCTATCTGCCATTCTTCAATGGAAGAAGAAGGTGATACAACCAATCCTTTTTGATGTAACCTGTATTATCCTAATTCTTGTATTGAATCTGTATAACTTGCACACGATATACAACAGGGGACTGGAGCTCGAGAGGCTGGAAACTTGTCACCTCTTGGAGAGATAGCGAGAGGAGAAGGGGCCATAAGCTCTGAAAGAAACTTCCTGGGAAACTTTTCTCAACTACGTTTCCAGAAAAAAATAAAGGGGGCGGGGTGGAATTAACATGTTGCTTCTTTGTATTGATGAAATCCACACCAGACTAAGGTGGGGGTGTGTGTGTTCTAAGTCCCTTTATCTAAGCTGCATGCCTGGAGGGATATCAGATCCTGCTTTGAACATCGCCTGGATAACTTCCTTTTCAATAAAGAATTCCTTTGGAAATACCCAGTTTTCAAAAGTTCATTCTTATCTTCTGAAGGGGAGAGAGTCTAGGACCGTGATGGCAAATCTATGGCACATGTGCCACAAGTGGCATGCAGAGCCATTTGTGCTGGCACGTGAGCTGCAGGCAAACTTAACTCACTGTGTGTCCACGTGCCTCACAGCTGATTTTTTTTTGGCTGGTTTGAGGCCTTTTTCAGCCTCCCAGAGGCTTGAAAAAAGCCTCTGCAGGCTTTTCAGGAAAACAATAGGCCCGTTTCATCACTTCCTGTAATAGTGGAAGTGATGAAACGGGCCCATAATTCGGCCTGAAAAGCCTTGCAGAGACTTTTTCCAAGCCTCTGGGAGGAAAACCTCAACCCAGCTGAAAAATCAGCTGTGAGGCGCAGTGCAGGTAAGGGAGTGGCGGGGGGGGGGAGGATTGCACGTACATGTGCAGGGAGTGTGGGGAGGGGGGCGCATTGCATTCTGGGTGCTGGCATGCGAGTGAGTGCATGCTGGTGCATGTGCAATTTTTGGCACAGGAGCCCAAAACGGTTAGCCATCATTGGTCTAGGCCTTACAGGAGGTTTGGGGCCATCTGCCTGCTGCTCTCAGGAATGCTCCTTTCCCCTAAAAATGAGTGGCTTCCCCTCCCATTTCAATTACAGCACCCTCAAAGGAAGAAAATACAGGTAGTCCTCGACTTACGGCCACTCGTTCAGTGAGCAAAGTTACAGCAGCACCTTTAAAAGGACTGTGTTTCACACTTACGACTGTTGCTGCATCCCTGTGGTCACTTGGTGACTGGTTCATATTTATGATGGCTGCATGTGCCCCTTTTGTGACCTTCTGATGAGCAAAGTCAATGGAGAAAGCTGGATTTGCTTAACGACCGTGTTGCTAACAACTGAAGGGATTGTTGTGGTTTGCTGACAGCCGGTGCAGACGGCAGCAGAATCAGACGAGTGGCGAAGGACGGGGACCAGTCCGGGAGTCTGGGAAGGACTTGGATGAAGGTCCTGCCTCCGATACAGAGATGGGGCCAGGACCACCTGGGAGTGGGGTGCTGACCCCAGAGCCTCCAGAATCTGGCAGCAGCAAGACAGGGGAAAAAGGAGCCTGTTCCCAGTGCGCGTGTGCACAGAGCTGCTAAAAGGCGACAGCAGCTGAGACAAAAGGGGTGACTCGGGAGTAAAGTTGGGAGGTGATTGCCCCTCCCAGAAGGGATAAAGGACAGGCCAAGATGACAAAACCTTTGCAGGAAGCAAAGTCGTTCGTTCAGTTCAGATTCATTCTTGAAGCACTTTGTACTTTGGTTGGTTTTTTTTCTGGTTCACTGGAGACTTCTACTATTGGCAGCACTTCACAGGAAAGAAAGGTGGGTGCTTATCTTGAGGGACTGTTTGAGGTTCATTACCGGCTGGGAATGAAAATAATTCCCAGTTGCAATAAAACAAGACTTGTTTTTAAAATAAGCGTGTGGTAATTATGGTCTTGGAAGCCTTGGTCAGAACAGGGATTCACTTAACAACTGTAGCAGGAAAGGGCATAAGCTGGGGCAAAATTCACTCAACTCTTTTGCTAAGCAACGGAAACATTGGGTTTAGTTGTGGTTGTAACTCGAGGACTGCCTGGGCCCATTCCCCTCCCCAGGATTAGGATGCAGAATAAACCTTCAAGCCTGCCCTTCCACAAGTGACGTTTCTCCTGGACTCTGCCCTGATTTGCTGCAGCATCCCTCAGCCTGAGATGCTCTCAGTGAGCTGGACTTCTAATTTCCCAGAATCTCCTGGGCCGGCTTGCCAGCTGCTGGGAATTCTGAGAAGTGAAATTGGGCATTTCAGAAGGAGATTGGTCTCAGGAAAGCTGTGATGCATCTTTTAAGAGATCGATACACTTCCTAACATTTGTTTATGAGACGTTACACACGTCGAGGTGGGAATGTAGGTTGAGATTTCATTAAGGCAGCCAGGAAGCTTTAAGAGGGATGGGTTCATGGCTGGCAGGGGAATTCTGGGAGTTGAAGTCCACCCATCTTCAAGGTGCCTGGGTTGAGAAATGCTGCTCTAAATATACAGATTTGTTTTGGAGCACCACAGCCTAACAGTTTTCTCAACCTGAGCTGTTTGAAGGTGAGTGGATTTCAACTCCCAGTGTCATGCCCCTGTCAGAATCTGATTCCGAGGGGGAGGCCGAGCAGCTGACAGGGAGTGGGAGTGGGGCTCTGTTGGCTATGGAGGAAACTGGGGAAGAGCAAACTCCGGCTGGGCAGAGCAGGAGAGAGATAGAACAAGGGAGAGGGAGTTCAGAGGAAGTCCCAGGCCCATCCCCTCTTCATCCTAGGGCATGCAGGGAGGAATGGAGAAGGAGCAACATGAGTTGCGTGGCTTATGGGGGAAGAAAGGACCCTGATACCCTTCATTAGCTGCAACTGGGAACACAGTATTTAAAAAAGGAAGCTGTGCACAGCAAGTTGTTGGGAGCAAATCGTGAATTATCTGGTATCATCGAGGCTTATCTGTGTTCCTGGCATCTTCCCAACTGTGTGTGTTGTGCCGTGCTTTCAAGTCTGAAATTCCCTCTCCTGCCCTGTCAAGCTAATTATTTCAGCTTGGTTTGTTTGGATTTTAAGTTACAGTTTGTGTGTACCTTGTTTTGGACTGAATTTTCTACAGTCAAAGGCTGTTCCTGGGAGAGTTTTTCTCCAGCTGAAGGTAACCTGGACATTGGGGGCAAAGTTGGAGATAACAAAGGGACTCTTCTTGCTTATTTGACTGTGTTGCCTTTGTGCCACGTCCCTTTGGGTCATCACAGCGAGTGGATTTCAACTCTCAGGCTAATATTGCTAGTTTCTGGGCAAGGTCTGTTTAATTTGCACATATTTAACCTTGTGTTTTATATTTTAAAATTTTATGTCATATGGTATGCCTTATTTTTGTGATGCTTCTGGCAGAAATTAACAAAATCCCCATGCTACCTGGGGAATTCTGGGCGTTGGCAGTCCATCCCTTTTTAAACTGCCCAGGTTGAGAAACGCTGATTTTTAAACCATCTCCCCCAATAACCCTGCGAGCTTTTCCTATTTAAGTGCTCCGGAACCTCCTCACCCATCGCTGGCTAATTCTCTGGTAGAGCTGGGATTAGTGGCATCTGTCTCTCTTGAGCTGTTTTATTCATTTCCCAGAGGAAATTCCACCCTTGCAAAGCGTGATATTTCCTAGCCGAGAATGGCAAAGCCCTCCAATGCAAATCTTATTTCCCAAGTCAGCTTTCCCAAGTCTCTGCTTGCAAGCACCACGGAAATTGCTTCCCAACGAGACGTGTACCGATTGACGGGGTGGATGGTCTCTCCGCGAGATTTCAGAAAAGCCAGATCTTTCCAGGTCTAGCCACAGGTTCCAGGGACTGAATCATTTTTACCTGCTGTGGGGTTTTTTTTGTTTTTAAGATCCATGACTTTAATGTTTTAATGAGAACAGCAACAAAAATGACAAGGGGGCTGGAGGCTGGAACGTATGAAGAGCGGTTGCTGGAATTGGATATGTCTAGTCTAATGAAAAGAAGGACTGGGGTGACGTGAGAGCAGCCTTCCAATATTTGAGGGGTTGCCACAGAGGGGGGGGGGCAAAGTTATTTTCCAAGGCAGACAGGGAACAATGGATGGAAACTGAACAAGGAGAGATTCAACCTGGAAATAAGGAGAAACATTCTGACAGTGAGAACAATCAACCCATGGAACAGAAGTTGCCCTTGGAAATTGTGGGAGCTTCATCACTTGAGACTTCCAAGAAGAGACTGGATTGCCATCTGTCAGAAATGGTGTAGGGTCTCCTGCTTGGCCTGTGGGTTGGACCAGAAGACCTCCAAGGTCCCTTCCAACTCTTCTATTCTATTCTATTCTATTCTATTCTATTCCTATTCCTATTCCTATTCCATTCTTATTTTCTCTTCTCTTCTCTTCCATCCAGAAGTTGTGAGTGCTCCATCACTGGAGGCATTTAAGAACAGACTGGACAGCCACTTGTCCAGGACAGAATCAGGTCTCCTGCCTTGGTCAGAGGGCTGGACTAGAAGACCTCCGAGATCCTTTTTCTAAGCTGCCCAGAATTGTCAGATATGAGATAGGCAGCAAATAAATGTCGTAAATGAACGAACAAAACAAATCAATCAGAGATCCGTTTCAAGCTGCAGAGATCAGGAAAACAAAACGAGAACTTACCCCCTGGAAGAAGGCGAACATGATGTTTTTGGGCAGCGACTGAACATCGGGGATTTTATGGATGGCTTCAGCTGCAGCGAGGAGGGTGACAAAGGAAGCCACGGCACTCTCTGCCCCGGGGGCCACGTTCCAGAAAAAAGAGTGGCTGTCAATCTGCCAGAAAGAAGAGCAAAGAATTACGGTCTGGCCAGTTCAGAGAGACTGCCAGCGTTTGTCTCCCCGAAGTCAGCCTGAAGGTTTCCGCGCATGGTTCAAAGCCTTCATGCCCAGATGGCCACCGTTCAGCCCCAAATCTATTTGTCATCCATTTGCTAAAAGTATAGGGTTGAAATCCACCCAGCATTTTATGCATTTTGGACCTGTTTCGCAAAGGGGGAAAGCTCTTTCCTAGTAGGATTTGATTGCTTATTGTACCCTGTGACCATTATTAAGTGTTGCACCTGATGATTCTTGACGGATGTCTCTTTTCTTTTATGTTCACTGAGAGCATTTGCACCAAGACAAATTCCTTGTGTATCCAATCACACTTGGCCAATAAAGAATTCTGTTCTATTCTATTCTCTATTTATTTTATTTTATTTTCTATTCTATTCTATTTTCTATTCTATTCTATTTTCTATTCTGTTCTATTCTATTTCTTCCTATATTCTGTTCTATTCCATTCTATTCCATCCTATCCTATCCTATTCTCTATATTCCATTCCATTCCATTCTATTCTGTTCTCTTCTCTTCTACTCTATTCTCTACTCTATTTTCTATTCTATTCTATTCTCTTATGGTTGCAATAGATATGTCGGTGTTCAGTTAAGGTGGGGAGAGATAACGTGTGTCTTTGTTTTTCGCCCTTTAAACTCAACGTTTTTTTAATGTGTTCATCTAGTTTGTTTTATCTTTGCAATTGTTTCTCCACTTTGGGTTTTTGTATTTTAATTTCCTGAATCAAATAAAAATTAAAAATTTATCTGGCATGTCAAAACGAGCTCTCGTGTCGTTTTTTTTGTTTTAGGAACGGCAGCTGGTGCCTGAAGAGAGTGACCTGTGCACTGAGGCTTCAATCGAGTCCTCAGAGGGCCACAACCGGAGGGAGCTGCCCCTCCTTCGGGTCGCTTCATCAAGCAAGACCTGGGGGGGGGGAATGCCCCCCCCAGCTGTGCCTTTTGGAGCTCCTCCTTTTTGTATAGACGGGGACTGGAGGTTAAAACTTATGAACTATGGTTGTAAAATTGGGCATGCCTAGTTTAATGACATGATAGCAGTCTTCCAGTATTTGAGGGGCTGCCACAGAGAAGAGGGGGTCCATTTATTCTCCAAAGCACCAGAAGGCAGGACAAGAAGCAATAAGGATGGAAATTAATCAAGGAGAGAAGCAACCTGGAATTGAGGAGAAATTTCCTGCCAGGGAGAACAATTAACCAGTGGAACAGAAGTTGCCTTCGGAAGTTGTGGGAGCTTCATCCCTGCAGGCTTTCAAGAAGAGACTGGACAGCCATTTGTCTGAAATGGTATAAGGCAGAGGTCTCCAAACTTGGCAACTTTTAAGACTTGTGGACTTCAACTCCCAGAATTCTCCAGCCAGCTGGCTGAGGAATTCTGGGAGTTGAAGTCCACAAGTCTTAAGGTTTCCAAGTTTGCGGACCTCTGATCTAAGTGCTGTGCAGGAGCAGAGATAGTGAACGGTGTCTGGAGCAGGCAGAGAAGAATCTTTTCTAACTAAACTTAACTTAACCCAAAAGCAGAGGTGGGGTTCAGCCAGTTCTGGAGAACCGGTAGCGGAAATTTTGAGTCGTTCGGAGAACCGGCCAATCCCACCTCCGACTGGCCCCGCCAACCCCACCTCTTCTCTGCCCCCCATTGAGTCCCAGCTGATTGGCTGGGTCTCCTTTGGTTGCCCTGCATGGGAGAACGGAGCTGGAAAGCAGGTCAGCGGGGTTGGGGAGGGAATGGGATTTTGCAGTATCCTTCCCTGCCACGCCCACCAAGCCACATCACTCCCAAGCCACGCCCACAGAACCGGTAGTAAAAAAAATTGAATCCCACCATTGCCCAAAAGAGTATCTAAAAAGGGAACTCACTGTTATTATTGAAGTGGTAGTACAAGCATTTGGAGAAAAACTTTAAAATGGGGGAAGAGGAGAAAATATTTGGAAAATATGGAAAATTAAAACCTTAAAATGGACAGATACTGTATTGAAAAGGCATTTTAAAATGCTGGAATCATATATTAAAAAAACCTGAATATTATCTTACTGCTTTTTGCAGTTGCAACTTTGAATGGTCCCTAAAGAATTGTGAGGACTACCTTGTCTTGCATTTGTAATTTGCATAATTTGTAATTTGAGGCCAGCTCAATTTCCTTGGGGAATGGGAACGCCCATTTCCAGAATTCCTAAATAATGCTGGGCCGAGATTTTGTGGGATTGAAATCCCCTCATCTGGAAGGCTGCCAAAAACTATTTCAAGCATTTTAAATTGACACCCTGTTTTCACTTCCTTTTTGGAAATTGGCCTTCAAAGCAATTCCAAGGGAAATAAAATACACCTTCCAAGATATATTAAAAAAGGAAAAGAAAAATGAAGGAGTGTGATCCTTTCACGCAAGAATTCCCAAATTCTGTCAGAAGGCAGGCTATCATGCCCCTGTCAGACTCTGACTCAGAGGGGGAGGCCAAGCAGCTGACAGGGAGTGGGAGTGTGGCTCCGTTGGCTGTGGAAGAAACTGGAGAAGGGCAAAGTCTGGCTGGGCACAGCAGGGGAGAGATAGAACAAGGGAGAGGGAGTTCAGAGGAAGACCCAGGCCTACCCTCCCTTCATCCTAGGGCACGCAGGGAAGAACGGAGAAGGGAGCAACAGGGATTGCGTGGCTTACGAGGGAGGAAAGGGCCCTGATTCCCTTCATTAGCCGCAGCTGGGAACACAGTGTTTAAAAAGGGAAGCTGCGCACAGTAAGTTGGTGGGTGCAAATTGTGACTTTATCTGGTATCATCGTGGCTTATCTGTGTTACTGGCGTCTTCCCAACTGTGTAAGTTTTGCCGTGCTTTCAAGTCTGAAATTCCTTCTCCTGCCCTGTCAAGTTAATTATTCCAGCTGGGTTTGTTTGGAGTTTAAGTTACGGTTTGTGTGTACCTTGATTTGGACTGAATTTTCTACAGTTAAAGGTTGTTCCTGGGAGTTTTTCACCAGCCAGAAGGTAACCTGGGTATTGGGGGCAAAGTTGGAGTCTTGCTTATTTGATTGTGTTGCCTTTGTGCCACGCCCCTCTGGGTCATCACATAGGCTGTCTTTGCTCCCCAATGCAGAAAAGAGGGAGCTTCTTGCTTTCTCTTGGCCCAGCCCAACTCACAGGGTTGCTGTTGCAGGGAAAATAGGAAGTGGAAGGAGCATTAGATGTGTCCACTGCCTCAAATTGTTCACAAAAAAATAAATGAAGGCAGGATATAAATAACAAGTAAACAAAGGAAGAAAATTAAGCTGAATTTCCCCAGCCCAGCCCAACCCAGCCCAGCAACACCTACTCGAGAGGAAGCGATGATGACACTTTTAGGATCCAGCTTCTCCGAATCGTTCACCTGCCGCACCGTGCTCCAGACGTTGTAATCGGCGAGAGGATCACAGACCACCTCTGAATAGAATAGAATAGAATAGAATTCTTTCTTGGCCAAGTTGATTGGACACACAAGGAATTTGTCCTCAGTGCAGAAGCTCTTAGTGTACACACAAAAAAATACATTCATCAAGAATCGTAAGATACAGCACTTTGTGATAGTCATAGGATACTAAATAAGCAATCAAAATCATACTAGAAAACTAAATAAAACAATATAAATTGTAGAGATACAAGCCACAAGGTTATAGTCATAAGTGGGAGGAGATAGGTAATAAGGAGGATAAGAATAATAATAGTAATACAGTCTTAGTAATTAAGCTGACAGTGTTGTGGGAATGAGTTGTTTAGCAGAGCAATGGCATGCGGGGGGAAACTTTCATTGTGTCTAGTTGTTCTGGTGTGCAATGCTCTATAATAGGGGACTCCCACCTTGGCAACTTTAAGCCTGGTGGACTTCAACTCCCAGAATTCCCAAGACCAAGGCTCCTGAGACCGTAATTAAGCACACGCTTAGTCCAAACAACTCTTGTTTTATTTCAATGCTGGGAATTATGTGCTTTCCCAGCCCATAATGAGTCCCAAACAGTCCCTCAATATAAGCACCCACGTTTCTCTCCTTTGAATGGCTACCAACAACTAAAGTGCCAAATTAACTGGGAAAAAACCCCAAACAGAGCTTCAAGGATTAATCCAAATAAAGTGAACAACTTTGCTTCCTGCAAAGGTTTCATCATTGAGGTCTGACTTTTATCCCTTATGGGAGGGGCAATCACCTCCCAGCCTTACTCCCAAATCACTTCTGCTTCAGCTGCTCTCGTCTTCTAGCAGCCCTGCGCACATGCGCACTGGGCACAGGTTCTCCTGGGTCATCTGCTTCGCTGCTGCCAGACTCCAAAGGCTCTGAAGGCAGCATCCCCTTCCCAGGTGGTCCTGGCCCCAGCTCTGCATCGGACACAGGACCCTGGCCGAGTCCTCCCCAGACTCCCATGCTGGTCCCCTTTCTTCCCCACTGTCCGATTCTGCTGCTGCCTGCACAGGCTGCTGGCGAACCACAACACTGGCTGGGGAATTCTGGGAGTTGAAGTCCTCCAGGCTTAAAGTTGCCAAGGTTGGAGACCCCTGCTCTATAGCGTCGTTTTGAGGGGAGAAGTCTAAACAGTTTATGTCCAGGATGTGAGGGGTCTGTAGATATTTTCACTGCCCTCTTTTGGACTCGTGCAGTAGACATGTCCTCCACGGAAGGCAGTGGCCATGACACTGCTGCCCATTTCATGACCCTGGGAAGTGCCACCCTCCCAGCCCCACCAAGTACCAGCCATGGGGGACCTGTGGGGCTCCACTCTGGCCAACTGCCCAGCGTGCCAAAGGCAGAAAGGCCATCTGGAAATGCTGGAAACAGCCAGCTCAACCTTGTTCCCGAGAGCCAGAAATCCTGGCAAACAGGGTGCAGGGAGTGCTTGGCATACAGCCACAACTGAGACTGGAACCCCTGTCACTAAGTGATGCGGTCATTAAGGGAGTCACGCCTGCTTTTAAGGGTATCGTGCGGTGGATTAAATGAGCTCAGTTTCCCTCACTGATTTTGCTTGTTGGAAGCCCCAACAGAACAGAACATGGCCATGGCAAGCTTATTTACATACCTAATTCACCCCCGACCCCAATCTGATCATCCTGGACATACTGATGAGTCCATGAAATGAGCTAAACCCTCAGTCCAGATTAACCGGGCTCAGTTTTGGCACTCAGAGGACCGCAAAGCTGCACCAATTCAGCTGCCCTATGGTTTAAGATGATGGCCTAGTTCACCCACAGTAGAGTTAGAATCAAACAACAGGGTTGGAAGGGACCTCAGAGGTCTTCTAGTCTAACCCCCCTTGGCTCAAGCGGGAGACCCTTAACACCATTCCAGACAAATGGCTGCCTAATCTCTTCTTCAAAACCTCCAGTGTTGGAGCATTGGGCGGCACAGTGGTTAGACTGCAGTATTGCAAGCTACTTTAATTTGGCAGTTTGAATCCCACCAGGCTCCAGGTCGACTCAGCCTTCCATCCTTCCGAGGTGGGTAAAATGAGGACCCAGATTGTTGGGGGCAAATAGGCTGACTCTGTCAACCGCTCAGAGAGGGCTGGAAAGCACTGTGAAGCAGCATATAAGTCTAAGGGCTATTGCTATTCACAACTTCCAAAGGCAATTTCTGTTCCACTGGTTAACTGTTCTCCCTGGCAGGAAATTTCTCCTCAATTCCAGATTACTTCCCTCCTTGATTAATTTCCATCCTTATTGCTTCTTGTCCTGCCTCTGGTGCTTTGGAGAATAAATGGACCCCCTCTTCTCTGTGGCAGCCCCTCAAATACTTGGAAGACTGCTATCATGTCCCCTTTTCATTAAACTAGACATGCCCAATTTTGCAACCATAATTCATATGTTTTAGCCTCCAGTCACACACAACTTCTGGAGGGGAGACATTCTACTGATGAATTGATGTGGGATTACAGAATAAGAGAATTGGGACCTTGGAGGTCTTCTAGTCCAGCCCCCTGCTCAAGCAGGAGACCCTCTGCCATTCCAGACAAATGGCTGTAAAGCCTCTTCTTCAAAGCCTCCAGTGATGGGACACCCACAACTTCTGAACAACCCAACAATTTTCAACAACTTTAATAACTGAAGGGTTGCTAAGTGAAGGACCCCTGTGTTGTGGTTCGCTGGCAGCAGGTGTGGACGGCTGAGGTCTCGGAGAGGGAGGACTCAGATGAGGGGCCTGCATGTGAGACAGGGCCAGGACTTTCAGGGAGTGGGGTGCTGCCTTCAGAGATTGTGGGGGCTGGCAGCAGTGAGGAAGAGGCCCCCGAGGAGCCCATGCCCAGTGCACGTGCGCACAGGGCTGCTTGAAGGAAAGAGCAGCTGCAGCAGCATGGGCGACTCGGGAGTAAGGCTGCAGGGTAATGGCCCCTTCCTTAAGGGATAAAAGCCAGCTGAGAAACCAGAGTTCTTTGCAGGAAGCAAAGAAGTTTTTGCACTCAAGCCTGGTGGATGTTAGGAATATCTTGATTGGTGTTTGGAGATTCTTTGTGTTTGAACTATTTCTTAGTAGCTTTATCTAGTGTTCACGGCAGCCTTGCACCACCTTGGCAAGGCTCATTCTTATCAGAGACAATTAGTTTAAAACAGCCTTTTAAATGGGAAGGAACGGAATTTGTAAAGAATCATTAAAAGGTTTTGCTGTTACCGCTGTTTCGTGTTTGTTTCCCTGGAACAAGGTTTGGATCAGAAACCCTGTGCAATAAAGACAGCATATCCCCAAGAATGGGGGCCTTCTAAGAAAGAATGGCTTGACTCAGGAAACCCCTGAATCTTCTCTTCGACTTCCAGAGTCCCTCCACGTGTTGTATGGAATTACTCTTTAATGTAACAGATTAATACAATCCCAAACTGATTACAGTCCAGCGCAGACGACGCTGATGCCTATTTCTGCCCGAGCTTTTCCCCACTCCAGGGAGGCTCAGCCTCAACGTGCTCGGGCAGCCCTTGGTGCAAGGTAGGCTGGGCATCCTTGCATTGAGTTCGAGGCCTGGCCCGGACAGACTGGCTGCTCCCCACCTCAACCACCCCTTCCTGGGCTCACCTGGGTTGAGGCTGAAGGTGCTCTGAATGAGGCTGCGGCGCATGCAAGTGACAGTGCTGGTGACGGCGTGCATGTGGGAGGAGAGCTGCATGGCGCAGAGCGGATACGCCGGGTCAGAGCCGTTCTGAGGCATGTTGTATTTCTGGTAGCACTAAGAAGCAAGCAGGGAAGAGGTGGGTTTGTAGACAGAGGCAGGTCTATCTACTGTCAGGATTCCATCAATCGCCCTCATTAAATCATGATTCTCAAGCCAAACTTCAACCAACTTCAAAGGATTTATTAAGAGGCGACCTACTGGCCCTGCCCTGTATGAAGCCAACTCTGGCATACCTAATTTACAGTCCCCTGTGACCCTGTTTTCCCCCTCCCCCCTGGGTGTGTCATCAATCAGATTCTCCAACTGAGCACCTTCACCTTCTCCAATTAAATATATTCACAGGCAAAAGCTCTGGTATTTTAATTACAGCCTTTTAAAGGTAAGAGTTGGAATGTACTTTCGCTTCCAAACTGCTGCACTGCTCCTCCAGAATTCCTTCCTCCCCCCACATTTTTTAATGGCAACTACTAAAACAGGCATAGGGATGTTTTATGAGTTGACATCTTCTCTGATAGCAATGAAATTATCAAAGTTAGTACAGGTAGTCCTTGGCTTACGACCACAGTCGAGTCCCAACATTTCTGCTGCTAAGCGAGACCGTGGCTGAGTTTGGCCCCATTCTACGACCTTTTTTGCTACAGTTGTTAAGTTGAATCTCTGCTGTTGGTATGTTCGTAACCCGGTCGTTAGGTGAATCTGGCTTCCCCATTTGACTTTGCTTGCTGGAAGGTCGCCAAAGGGGATCACTTGATCCCAGGACACTGTGACTGTCATAAGCATGAGTCAGCTGCCAAGCTTCTGAATTGTGAAGTGACCATGGGGAGGCTGCAACAGTTATTAAGTGTGAAAAATGGTCGTAAGTCACCTTTTTCAGTGCTGTTGTAGCCATAGCCAGAGCACTTAGACTTATATCCCACTTCACAGTGCTTTTACAGCCCTCTCTAAACGATTTACAGAATGAGCATATTTACCCCCCAAAATCTGGGTCCTCCTTTTACCCATCTTGGAAGGACGGAAGGCTGAGTCAACCTTGAGCCAGTCAGGATCGAACTGCTGGCAGTGGGCGGAGTCAGACTGCCAGGCTGCACTCTAGCCACTGTCAGGAAGGAAGGAAGGGAGGCATTCCTGTGGATTATGTGCTTTTGCTTCTCCCCAACAGATTACAGGAAGTCTTTCAGTGACTACTCGGTTACTTTGGCACTGAACAAAGGGATTTGCAACTGGTCTCCCGAGTTACGGCCCACTGCAGGGCCCTGCAGTCATGTGATCTTTACAACCAGATCACATAATGATGTAAATTCCGGTCCATCTTGTAGTCATACTAGCAATAGCAACAGGACTTATCTACCGCTTCATGGTGCTTTCCAGCTCTCTCTAAGTGGTTTACAGAGTCAGCCTCCTGCCCCAAACAATCTGGGGCCTCATTTTACCCACCTCGGAAGGACAGGAGGCTGAGCCAACCTGGAGCCTGGTGAGAGTCGAACTGCCAAATTGCAATCAGCCGACAGTCAGCAGAAGTCGCCTGCAGGACTGCACTCTGACCACTGTGCCACTGCGGCCCATTGTAACTTCAAACCATCACTAAACAAACTCTTATAAGTTGAGGACTACGGTGCCTGTACTAACTTTGATACTTAACTTGCATGCTTTAAAATATTCTCCTGTACATCCTGCTGCAGGGAAGCACGGCAGAGTCTGCATGAAATCCAGTACCTGCTTGATAACCTTGCTTTCGCTTTCATCCTGAAGAAGGAAGATGGGGAAGCCAAAGTCCAGGTAGGAGAGGCTGTTACCCAGATAGTTCCACTTGGTCAGGCTGCAGTGGGCATATTCTGGGCCGTAGCTGCTGTTGTAGACCCCTAAAAGGAGGAGAGGAGAGGCAGAGGAGGGGTTAACCTGTGAAATCACGGTTGCCTGGGGTGTGACACAAAAATAACGAAGTCACAAAAGTAAAATAAATTCCCTTTAATGCCTCCAACTTGGACCCCAATGTCCAATTATCCTTGGCTGGATGTCAAACTCTTCCAAAAACAGTCTATGAAGGGAGTAAATGCAGTCCAAACCCACAGTAAAAATAATTAGAAAGAAAAAAACCAACACAAACCACACTGGAGTCATTAACATGGCAGGCCAGGATGATAAATTGCAGACTTCCACAAGATAACCCAGCATCCAGTTGGGAGAACGCCAAAACCCAGATAAGCCTCAACCAAGAAAATGCACGCTGTGCTTCCAGCAAGGTGCTGTATGCAAACGCTCTTCTTATATCCTGTTCTCCCAGCTGCAACTAATGAAAGGGATCAGGGCCCTTTCCTCTCCCGTAAGCCACATTGCTCCCTTCTCCATTCCTCCCTGCATGGCCTAGGATGAAGAGGGGTGGGCCTGGGTCTTTCTCTGAATGCCCAGCCGGACTGTGCCCTTCCCCCATTTCTTCCACAGCCACCGGAGCCCCACTCCCTCTCCCTGTCAGCTGCTCAACCTCCCCCTCAGAATCAGACTCCAACACGGGCATGACAAGCTACTTCGGGCGAGAAGAGCCACATGCCCAGGTGTGGAAATCGTGGCCTGGCTCTGAGCTAGGAAGCTTTCCCGAAAAGCCTTCTCCACATTTGACTGAGAAATTAAGTCAAGTCTTGGGGGAGGGCCAGAAAAATGAATTAAAAGTCGGAGGCTGGAAGAAAAAATGAGGAATGAGCAGAAGTAGGAGTGGAAAGGAAGTAGGGAAACTGGGAAAAGGGCACGAATCAAAGTAAGAGGAGACAACTGAAATGAAAGTCTGATTAGTGGCATACAAGGCTACATGGATCGTTTGGAAGGCAAAAGGCCTCAAACAAAGCAAGGTTATGGTTACAGACCTTGGGTTTGTTGCATAGGAAAGATAAACCCCTGCTCTGCACCTCACCTTTTTCTTCTTCTGCTTTAATTTTGTGTCTTTCCTAATATTTTTATTATTTTTTAATATTAATAATGAAACTTTGTATAATGGGCAAAGGAAGGAAGGAAAGAAGAAAGAGAAAAGGAAGGAGAAAGACAGGGTGAAAGGAAGGAAAAAAGGAAAGGAAGGAAGTGACAGGGAGGATGGAAAGGGGAGGGAGGGAAGGGGGGGGAGGGAAGGAAGGGAAGGAGAGAAAGAAAA
>CM019166.1:4013627-4057110 GCA_009733165.1 Naja naja
AACTGGAATACTTTCCCTTCCATTCCTCCAAATTAGGGTGACTCTATTCCTACTTGTGATACCCAACACCATGTGCCTTAAACAATGGCAGCCTGTTTGTGCAGGGGCCTTTCCCAGAGCATGAACAAGAGTCTGCTTGTGGCTTTCTATCTTTTTTTCCCCCCAGGCTCACATTCCCAGCTGCCTGACTCCCTGCCCACGAGGCTTCCTCACACATCCGTAAAGCATCTTCCGGGATGCGGGAGCAACTCCTCTCCACAGGCAACTACCGTGTTTCCCCGAAAATAAGACCTACCCCGAAAATAAGACCTAGTCTGTTTTTGGGAGCCAAAAAAAATATAAGACAGTGTCTTATGTTCCGGGAAACACGGTAGTGGCTTCTCAAATGACACGAGGAGAGAAAATCCCCGAGCATTTCTGAAGGGCTCGATTCCTCTTAGCAGGGACAAGACTTGGTCAGCCCAAATCTCTGCCAGATGATGACGAAGAGAGGGAACTTCCTCACTTTTTTCTGCTTAAGCAAGATAAAATACAAATGAAAATCATAGGAAAGTGGCCAAGGAAAGGAGAGTGAAATGTCAGGGGGTCAAAAGGAAGAAATAAAACATTGACGTCCAAGTTTTTCAGCGCAGTAAAATACAGAATTACAAGCTCCACCTTTTTTACTTTCTCAGCTTAATGCGGACTGGCCATTTCTATAACAACAAACTAAGAGCAAAACCCAAAGACCACATTTCATTTCCCCCACCCGGAGCACAAAGTCCAGGAAGCAGTTTCCAGGTAGAAATGAAGGTGGACACATGCTATTCTCTAAATCAGGGGTGTCCAACCTTGGCCAATTTAAGACCTGTGCACTTCAAGCCTCAGAATCCCCAGGCAGCCATGATGGCTGGGGAATTCTGGGAGTTGAAGTTCATGAACCCTGGGCCTATCTAACAAAATGAAATTCAATGTAGAGAAAAGTAAAGTCTTAGACAAGAAAAACCCAAAGTACACCTATAGACTGGGTGAAACCAGGCTCAATAGCAGTAACTGGGAGAGGGATCTTGGAGTCTTAGTGGACAACCAGCTAAATAGGAGCCAGCTGTGTGCAGCAGCAGCCAAAAAAGCCAGTGCAATCCTAAGCTGCATTAACAGAGGGATACAATCAAGATCAAGGGAGGTACTAATACCACTCTATAAAGCCTTAGTAAGGCCACTAAGTAAGGCCACTAGAGTACTGCATCCAGTTTTGGTCACCACACTATAAAAAAGAGGTTGAGACTCTGGAAGGAGTGCAGAAAAGAGCAACCAGGAATATGAGGGGACAGGAGGCTAAAACATTAAATGAAAGGTTGCAGGAACTGGGCCTGGCTAGTTTAGGGAAGAGAAGGACCAGGAGAGACAGGAGATCATCTTCCAATATTTGAGGGGTTGCCACAGAGAGGAGGAAGGGGTCAAGCTATTTTCCAAGGCACCTGAAGGCCAGATGAGGAACAATGGATGGAAACTGAACAAGGAGAGATTCAACCTGGAAATAAGGAGACATTTCCTGACAGGGAGAACAATCAACCAGTGGAACAGAAGTTGTCTCAGAAGTTGTGGGAGCTTTTTCCCTGAAGGCTTTCAAGAACAGACTGGACTGCCATGTGTCAGAAATGGTGTAGGGTCTCCTGCTTGGAAGGGGGGTTGGACTAGATGACCTACAAGGTCCCTTCCAACTGTTAATCTGAATCTGTCTGATCAAAGGCCTAGAGGCTAAAACATACAATGAATGGAGGCAGGAACTGGGCCTGGCTAGTCTAGGGAAGAGAAGGACCAGGGGAGACAGGAGAGCAGCCTTCCAATATTTGAGGGGCTGCCACAGAGAGGAGGAGGAGGGGGTCAAGCTATTCTCCAAAGCACCTTTGAAGGCCAGACAAGGAATAATGGATGGAACTGCACAAGGAGAGATTCAACCTGGAAATAAGGAGGAATTTTCTGACAGTGAGAACCATCAACCAATGGAACAGAAGTTGCCTTCGGAAGTTGTGGGAGCTTCATCCCTGGAGGCTTTCAAGAAGAGACTGGACCGCCACCTGTCAGAAATGGTGTAGGGTCTCCTGCTTGGGCGGGGGGTTGGACTAGATGACCTACAAGGTCCCTTCCAACTCTGTTCATCTAATTTAATCATTTAAAGGAAGTCCATTTAAAGAAGCCTTGAGAGTCCATTCAGGGTTCCGTTGGGCCAGGGGGGAGGGAGCCCACCCAGGGAAGGGCTTGAGACGAGCTCGAAGGGCCCAGAGGGAGCAACGCTGGCTTCATCCTCACCGTAGCCGTCATTGGGGCACTGAAGGCCAGGAGAAAAGCCTTCCGATGGGCTGGTCTTGGAGACGGTCACGGCCACGCCTGCAATCCGAGAGCTGCCCTTCAGCTTCTCCATCACTGGCCTGTTAAAAGAACCACCTTGTGGTTATCATATAACTGTACGGTGTCCCAGGTAGTCCTCGACTTTACAATAGTTCATTTAGTGGTCATTCAACAACAGAACTGGGGAAAAAGTGAGTTATGCAGGGGTGGGCTGCTATTGGCTGGTCCCTCCTGGGACCCTGCCCCTCCCAGGAGTTTTGGATCCCAGGTAATTGCAGGGCCTGCACAGAGGGTCAGGGAGGGCGAAAAATGGGCCCGTTTCCAGCCTCTGGAACCCAGGGAGGCCGTTTTCGCTGTCCTGGAGGCTCAAGGAAAGCCTCCGGAGCCCGGGAAGGGTGAAAACGCGCCCCCCCCCATGGTGCAGGAGGCTGACTAGGCCACACCTACCATGGCCACACCCACCCAGCAACCGGGCAGAGAACCTGTTGCTAAAATTTTTGAAGCCCACACCCCTGGACTTACGACCGTTTTTCAGAGTTAAACACCTTTTGCAACATCCTTGATCAAAATTCAGGGACTTGCAAACTGACTCGTTTATGATGGTCACAGTGTCCCCGGGGTCATGTGATCTCCCTTGTCAAGCCCGAAATTGACCTATGTGAAGCCATTTTATTTAGCCTTCTTATATATTCCTTTTCCTTTCTTTCTCTTTGCTGGTTAGGGGGGGAAGGGTTTCGGGCTTGCCACATTCCTAAGGTGGGAGGAGTGGAGATAGAGAAAGTTGTTTAGGCAAGGTGGTTCTCCTTCCCGTGGGAACGAAAGCTGACCCTGCTGACACCTGGAGGTGGACATTGATGACACCAGACAAATTTTGATTTACTTCTATTGGGGAATGTGACTTTTGGGGGCTGTTTCTAATTTCCAATATTATGTGGTGTAATTCTGGGTTGGGTCAGATCCGGAATGACAACAGACTTTGCCAATTTGATGCTTTACCTAAATAAAAGAAATTGTTTTGGAAGGTGGACTTGCTCTTTTCTTTTAAATGGATTTCATTGCTTGGAAACCTGACATTATTTACAATGAAACTCTAGAGGAACACATCAAGTCCCTTTTGCGACCTTCTGTAAAGCCCGGTTTGCTTTACAACTGTCTTACTCACTTAACAACTACAGCGATTCACTTAACGACAGTGGCAAGAAAAGTCGTAAAATGGGGCAAAAAACTCACTTAAACAGGTGTCTCACCTAACAACAGAAATGTTGGGCTCAATTGTGGCCATAACTCAAGGACCACCTGTATTTATCAGCTACCATAGCACCAAGGGGATGAAATATAATCATGCACGGTTGTTGTACGCGGGCTGGAGAATTCTGGGAGTTGAAGTCCAGAAGTCTTAAAGTTGCCCAGTTTGGAGACCTCTGGCATAAAGCAAGGACAACCTGTTATCTGTAATCCCAAAAAGGGCAGCTGCATCCCAAAAAATGGGCAGCAGGTGAATTCAACTATTCAGTGACGCCAAGCCCAGATTCATGGCTTGTATTCACACCAAAGTGGGGCAGAGAGCCCAGCTAGGCAAGCAAGAGTGCACTCTGCTCATTTATCGCACGCGATTCTGGCTCGTGTCTGCTTGGGAAAGCAGAAAAACACAAACAGAAGTCCTTCGACCAAAACAGCAGGTGCCAAGCGATGAAGCCGTGTTTTTCTTTACGGCAAGTATCTCCTGGGACGCTGAAGTCAAACAATGTGTTTGGTCACTGGGTAACAGAAGAGCATCTTGCCAGGGTCAAGGGTGACAATAAATTATGGGTCCTAGAGTCAGTCAGGATTCTGGCAGTTCCCCCCATTTAAATCATGAGTCTTGAGCCAAACTTCCAAAACTTCAAAAGGATTTATTGGGAGTTCACATGTCCAGCACTGAGACACATCATTCATTGTCACCCTTGACCCTGGTTTCCCCCTACCCCCTGGGTGTATTGTAATTCATATTCTCCAATGGGACACATCCATAGCCAAGAGTCATCAACCAGGCTCTCCAGTTAGGAGTTTTGTCTGGAAGAAATTTCAGTCACCTAGTTACTATCTTTGAAAAACTATGTATGGAATGCACTTTCGATTTCCAAGCTGCTGCACTGCTCTTTCAAATCCCTTTCCCCACTCCCTTTCTATTGGCAACACTAAAAAAGACCATAGAAATATTTTATGAGTTTAATTATACATGTTTTAACAGCGGCTATTTGCCCAAAACTGGAAGAGTGATAAAATACCGATAGAAAGGAAAACAATTCAAAAAAATATTTGAATGTGGAGAAATGAACAGACACTAGAAATTAGAACTGGAATGGTATGTTGTACATAAAAACCAATTACATATATGTATAATATGTGTGTGTTTATGTTTATATATATATGTATGTATATGTGTGTGTGTGTATATATATATGTATATGTATATGTATATGTATATGTATATATATAAAATGAGTTGACACAGACTCTGCAGATTCAGGAAAAAGAAGGAAATCCTTTCTTCCCCAGAATGGTTTTTTGGGGGCAAGGGAGAAAGAGGGAAATTCCCACTTACCCTGTAAAAAGCTTTCCATCCAGCAGTACCATGTAAGGGGAGTGTTGGCCATCTGACAGCACCCACTTCAGGTCAGACTCCTTCTCTACCACGTGAATGACTCCGGTGTCTCCGAACATAGAGGCTGTTGAGGGTAGAGAAGCTGTGTCAGGTGTGACTCAAATGTTCAAAACGTTGCTCACCCTCAACCAGAAGGGGAACTGGCGGAGGGGCGGCCTTGGCAGGTCGCAAGTGGGACGTATGTTCAGGTTTCAGCAAACTAACATGAAAGACAGGGTGGATCCTTCTAAGGGTTTTTGGCAGTTGTGGTTGCACTCATCCCTCCTTATCGCCCATCCCCTCCCCACTTGTGATTGTATGACTGTAACTTTGTTGCTTGTATCCTTACGATCTATGTGGACTGTTTCCTAGTAGGATTTGATTGCTTATTGTACCCTATGACTATCATTAAGTGTTGCACCTGATGATTCTTGACTCTTGATGAATGTATCTTTTCTTTTATGAACACTGAGAGCATTTGCACCAAGACAAATTCCTTGTGTGTCCAATCACACTTGGCCAATAAAAGAATTCCTGTTCTGTTCCATTCCATTCCGTTCCATTCCATTTCACAGCAACAGGATTCACAACCCGTACAATTGGGAAAGGTCCCACATATTTAGGTCCCAATTTTTTTAGACTTCTGGATTGTTTGTAAATACTTAGTGGACAAGAAGACTTCATCACCCACTTGGTATGGTTTTTGTGGAGCTCTTTGGGGTTTTTTTTCTGTTTGTTTTTTATGAGCTTGATGAGCATCATCTAATGCTTTATAGGTAACCGGCCAGGTAAACTGGAGTTGGGTTATCCACTCTGTCAATGATGGAACATTGGGTTTCTCCTGGGATGGGTACAAAATCCTGACCTGTAGCTGCCTTGAACAGGGTGAAACCAGTGCTACTGTGAACAGAGTTATTGTAAGCCACCTCTGCAAAAGGTAATAGGTCAGACCTGACAGGCCGAGGACATATGGGGTGGGGAGGGCACGAATTACACACTCCACGCCCACAACCAGCAGCCTCTGAACAAGCAGATCCCTCCTTCCAGAACAAGTTTTATAGCACCCAGAGCCCCTTCACGATGGAGATGCCCCTTCTCAGGCTCCTGCAAGGTTAGGGCACTCATTCATGTATTTCTAAATGGCCACCATTGGCCAATGGCATTCTCCCCAAACTGGCCATTGGTCCCCATTTTCTGCAGATATTAAAACGCCCATTTTATTCAATATCCAGGTCAGTGGGGCGGGGGTGGGGAATGGGGATTTTGCAGTATCCTTCCCCTGCCACGCCCACAGAACCGGCAGTAAATATTTTTGAATCCCACCACTGTGCCACTCCTGCGCCCCTCTGGTCTGCAAGCCCGCTTCTAAAACTCAGCAATTTTCCCTACAAAACATTTTACAGGTGGTTCTTGACTGAGAACCATTTGTTTAGCGACCATTCAAAATTACAATGGCACTGAAAAAAGTGACTGATGATGGTTTTCCACACTTATGGCCCCTGCAGCATCCCGGGGTCGCGTGGGATTCCCAAATTCCAACGCTTGATGACAACTGGTTCATAGTTTTGAGGGCTGCCGTATCCCAGAGCCACGTGATTTCCCTTTTGCAAAGTCAATAGGAAGCCAGATTCACTTAACAATCAGGTCACTGTCTTAACAAGTGCAGCAGTTCACTTAGCAACTGTGGCAAGAAAGGTCGTAAAAATAGAAGCATTATTGTTCTACATTGCCCCTGTGTTTTGGAACTCTGTAGGCATGACGTAGAGCAGTTGGTCTCCAACCATGGCAACTTTAAGACTGGTGGACTTCAACTCCCAGAATTCCTCAGCCAGCAAAGCCAGGAATTCTGGGAGTTGAAGCCCACAAGCCTTAAAGTTGCCAAGGTTGGAGACCCCTGACGTAGAGGGCTCTAGGGACCATCAAAATGGGTTTGGAGCTGCAGGTGGCCTACCTGTGGCCCATGCCTGCCTTGCCTATTTACTAGGCATGAGTGGCTGACAGTGTTCCCCCCCCCAGGAAATCATCCTTCAACACAGCACTCACACTGGCAGCCTATTTGATGAGTGGCATTCAGGAGACGGACGCAGGTGGCTGTTCTATTCAGCGGGATGTAGATTTTCTTCTCCACAGAGTTACACCAGCCTGAACCTTCACAAAAAGAGATGGATTTAATAGGATTTTTAAAAATTTATTTAGCAAAAAAAAGTGCCTAGAAAACAGGAATATCCTGCTCTGGTGCTGGCAAAACAGACCAGATTGACCAAGAGTTCATGCAAGCTTGGTGGATTTCAACGGCCAGAATTTACAGCCACTGAATACAAAGTCCAATGCCTTAGGCCCAACCTCCATTCCTTATAGACTTTGAAGCAAGGATAAGTGTTGAAGGAAAGATCCAGGCCAGGGGTGGAATAGGACAGCCATGTAAATAAAAATATTAACAGCATAAATCATTTAGGTGCACTCATTTGGATAAGGCTTTAAGTCAACCATTAAGCAGAACCTGAAATCTTGTTTCATAACCCTCTAGCTCCAAATTGAGCAATAAAGATTTCTGAGATTTTGCCCATTTGGAGGCATAAAACTAGAACTGAACCAGAGGGGATAAATTCTTCCCTGGAAATGTCCTCCATGACCAAACACATATATCAAAACAACTAAGTACAGTACAAATACCTCAAGTTGTGCAAGTTGTAACTGACACCAGCTGACTTTTCCTCATTATTTACATTCTACTTAGAGTATTAAGAACAAGTATTAAGACTCACTACTAACATTCTACTTACAGAATGGCTGTCTCTTTACTAAAAAAAGAAAGTAAGTTAAACTTCAGTCTGTTACCAAGCTACAGGTTTGTGCTCAACCAATTTTCCTTTATCTTCCTCCCAAAACAAAAGGAATTTTAGAATACTTTACTAAGATAGTGAAGCTAGGAAACCTCTCTCCCTCCCCCACTCGATCTGTAGAGCTGCCTCCATTTCTATTTAGCATTATAAACAGCCATCATCACATCCATATTACATCATAGTAAATGCCTGGGAACAAAGGATATAATACAATAACTAAAATCATGTTTAAAAGATGCTAGGTAAATTGACTCCATGTTTATAAACTCAGTAAAAGTCCACGTATTGCACATATAAAATGAGGAGGGGCCATTGCTAATGACCACTATTTTTATCCCATCTTTATTAGTTTATAAGTAACTCAAGGCAGTGAACCTATGGCTGAGAATATTCTTTTGTCCTCCCCCTTTCTCAACAATAACAATGACCCTGTGAGGTGGGCTGGGTTGAAAGGGTGTATCAGACTCAAGCTTTCATGCCTAAGGCAGAACTAGAACTCGCCCTCTCCTAGTTTCTAGGCAGGCACATGACCAACCAGCAGCATCAGACCCATTACACGCAGCTTCAACTTGCACTTGAGAAAGTGACAGCCCAGCCTTGGTCACAAAGCGGGCCCTGAATGGAGATCCACCCAAAGCCAAGCATAACCCTGTACTCCATCAAGTCCCCCATAGACCTTTGCTGTCCCTCAGATACCCAAAACCTACATCTCTTTCTGAAGTTTCCATACAGCTCACTTCAACTGGCACCCCCATCACCTGTTGGGACTCCAGCTCAGCTAATCCCAAATGACCCGCTGTTTCTTTATTGGCTTGTTTAGTTGTTTAATTCATTGTAAATTTTCTCAGTTTTAATGTTGCTGGTCCTTAGGAATGCTACAAATGTAAATAAATAAATAAATAAAATTTTTGACTCAGGATAAAAAGCCAACCAACCCTTTGCTTGTTGTCTGTCTGTCTCCTATCTACTCATCTATCATCTCTGAAGCCTCTTTCTAACACTTATCCATATCTATCTGTATCTCTGTATCTCTCTCAGTTATCTATTATGTATCTATCATGTACCATCTATGTATTTATCAGTTATCTATTATCTATTTACCAAATCTATCAATCTGGCTATCTTCCTAACTAGCTATCACTATCATCTTTTTATCTCTCAAATTATCTACATATCACCCGTCTATTACCTATCTTCTATGTATCCATCCATCCATTTTTTTTCTATCTATCCAGCCAGCCAGCCAGCCATCAGTCTCTTATCCCATCTTATTAACTTACACCTGAAGGTGTAAACATACCGAATACTCCTCCCTCCTTCCCCGCCCAGCACAACAACCCTGCGAGGTAGGCTGGCCTGAGAGAGGGAGAGGGAGAGGAGAGAGAGAGAGAACTGCCCCAAAGTCACCGTTTGCCTCCTAGATGTCTCTGTGGAGACCCTCGTGGCTTGTTCAACAGCCAGACCGGGCCGGCTGGGCACTATGGGAGCTGGAGTCCAGCCCCTCCGGAGGGCAACCGTTTGGGGACAACGCTCCAGAGTCCCCGCCCTCCGCCCCCCCATTCCGTCCCCCAGGCCCGGATCGCCCCCCCACGGGCCTCACCGGGCGCCAGGGCGCACAAGACGACCCCACGAAGGAGCCACAGCCCCGCCGTCGCCGCCTTCATCCTCCGGCCGCTGCAAGGGGCCGCTTCCTCCTCCTCTTCAACAACCGCCATCTTGCCGGCAACTTCCGCTTCCTCTCCGGGCGGACACTCTAGGGCGGCGGCCGCATCTCTTTGATCCCGGGCGGCGGTTCTTTCCGGTTCCCGTGAGAAGAGCGTCGGCTTGGCGTCTTCCTCTTCCCTCCGCTAGGGGGCGCTCAGCCGTGCCGCTCTTTTCCCTCTCACTGGTCCCTGGCCGGAAGCGGAAGTAGAGGAGTGGGCGCCGTCCCGGCAGCGGTGACGTGGAGGTGGCGGCAGCTGAGGCGACCGGACGCTGTGCAGATGCTCACCAAGTTCGAGACCAAATCGGCCCGCGTGAAAGGTAGGCCGAGCGCCCGAGGGGCGGCGTTAGGACGGGGGGGCATCGAGGCTGAGGGCGGGGGTCTCCCGGCTGGCTTGGAAAACCGCTAAGAGGGTCCCAGTCAGGGCCCTGCGGGGGGGGAGGGGGAGGTTGAACCCTGCCCCGGTGCATTTGAAGCACAAGACGAGTTAGGACTCTCCTTTTATCTTCGGTTGTTCCAGGGTTTGAAGATGGGTCGACTACAACTCCCAAAATCCCCTAGCCTGCATACTTTAAGATGGGCGGACTTCAACTCCCAGAATCCCCCGGGCAGCTATGTTGTGCTGGCTGGGGAACTCTGGGAGTTGAAGTCCACCCATCTTGAGGGGCTCAGCTAGAGACACACGGAGTTATTCAGGTTAAATCCTCTCCCCCCCCCCCCAGCTCCATAAGGCTGCAACAAAGCAAGAAACAAAGCATCAGAATCCGCCTAAAGCAGATTTTGCAGAGGACTGGAAACCTGTGTAAAAATTGTTTCGTGCATAGAAAGATTTGGTGAGAGGAGGGTTTTGTAGTCAGGAGGCCGCATTCTTGGTTGAGTTCCCCGAGGCCAAAATGTTGCTTTTGTGCCTATCGATTGAATCAATGTCTAGCATGGTAAAGTCTTTAATTTGTCAATGTCTCTGGCCGCTGATGTGACAGTGATGTTACAATGGCAAAGCTATGCAACCATTAAAGCAATAAAGCAGGGGTGTCAAACTGGATTTCATCGAGGGCCGGATCAGCATTGTAAGTTCTCCTTCGCAGGCCAGTGGGTGCATGGCAGACAGACACCTCCTACAGCACCCTGCTGGCCAAGGCGGGTGCAGAGGGGGACCGCGCACAGGCCCCCAACACCTTGTTTTTGGCCTCCATGGCATCCTGCAGCACTCTCCTGTTTTGGGCTGGCAAAGGCCCTGCGGGCCAGCCCTTTAATATTTCCAGGCCAGTCCTGTGGGCCAAATTTAAGCAACCCACAGGCCGGATTTGGCCCACGGGCCTTGAGTTTCACACCACTGCAATAAAGTGTTCCTCCTTCCACATGTGTCTAAATAGGTGGAAAGTTATGGGGGTTTGGCGGTGATGGGATTCAAAAAATTTTACTACCGATTCTGTGGGTGTGACTTGGTGGGCGTGACTTGGTGGGCGTGGCTTGGTGAGCATGGCTTGGTGGGCGTGGTGGGAAGGATGCTGCAAAATCCCCCTTCCCTCCCCACCCCACTAATCTGCTTTCCAGCTCTGTTCTCCTGGGCAGGGCAACCAAAGATGACCCAGCCGATCAGCTGGGACTCAATGGGAGGCGGAGAATTGATGGGGTTGGCAGGGCCAGTCAGTGGTGGGATTGGCCAGTTCTCCAAACTACTCAAAATTTCCACCACTGGTTCTCCAGAACTGGTCAGAACCGGCTGATTACTGCCTCCGGGGTTTATCAACATGTCTGTAGAGTGAAGACAGTGCCGTTGTTATTTTGCAAAGATACTGTCAGCTAGGTAGCAAGAGGCTACGGCTACAAAGAGTATGCTTTACTAAGCAAATTGGCTGCAACATAACAAAGCTGACTCTTAAAAGATTCATGCCCAAAAGCATCTGGTTCACTTTTCCATTTCTGCCCCCTTAGTTATCTGTTGCTATCCAATTACGGTACAGTCAGACAGATTGTTTTGGTAACAGTCCCTGGCTTGGCAGGCAAGATAGTGCTGCATTCCAGGATGTGACCTTACAACTGTCAGTGCCTCTTACGGGATGGCACGATGAGTGATTTCGTTATGGCAGACTGGCATGTAATAAACCCTAGCTTGCAGGCTGACAGATACGCCCTGATGGAGGGTTAAAGAATTCTTACAACTGGATTCACAAACTATACTACATCTGTTACTCCCCACCTGACCTGTGTTGTGGGAATCCAACCTCAGCCAAGACTTGGCAGATTATAGGTACTGCCAATACTGTACTAAGTTAGGGGGAAAATTGAGCTACTAAGCAAGCTGGTTTGCTAGCTGTAAAGAGTGTCAAAGTTCTTAGCCTGGTGTTCCTTTGGATCCAAGTATGAAAGGTAAATTCTTTTTGTGCCATATCTGTCATCGAACGTTGGCTGTCAGGTTGGCAATCCTATCAACAGCTGCACGAAAGGAGCTGCTGAGCTTTGTCCAAACCAGTCCCTTAGATTTTGAAGCCATGATGTTGCTCTTCTGCCTGGACCTTGTCTGCTTTCCATCTTTCCCTGGAGGATTAAATGAAGTAAGATGTATTTTTCCAGGGGCATCCCATGTCCAAAATATTCTAACTTTCACTTTTTTATGGTTTTGATTATTTCCCTTGGCTTTCCCAGGGAAATCATCAAAACCATAAAAAGGAGATTAATATCTTCTTATAACTAAAAGGAGAGGTCTCTCATGGAAAACAAGGTGAGATTTTTTTAAAAGAAATCATTTTATATACAGGTCAAAACATAAAGTTCACAGTTGTGCAAGACCTCTCGCTGTCTGAACCAGTTCTTATCAGAATTTCGCATTCTTGCTTGTTATTTCAAAGGACTAGAATCATTAATCAAAGGTGCTACTAGCTACTCAGAGACACACCCCTCTCCTGCTTCCTTCAGATTTGTTCTCTTTCTTCATAGAAAAGTTGTACATTTGTCCTTGGTTTACTACCAGACACTTAGTGATCCTTCAAAATTGCAATGGAGCCCCCAGAGGTGCTTCTGACCTGTTTCTGATGTCCATAACCCCCACAGTTATGTGGGTACTTTTTAATTACATTTATATGCCGCCCTCTCCGAGACTCAGGGCAGCTTACAATTTTGGGGATACAACCCAGTGTGCTCAGCAATAGCCTTCATTCCATTGTATATGCCTGCTTATTACTAAGCGGCATTTTTACAAGGTCAGCTAATTGCCCCCAACAACCTTGGGTCCTCAATTTACCTACCCCTAGAGGATGGAAGGCTGAGTCAACCTTGAGCCTGGTGGGATTCGAGCCTACAGCAGTTGTAGGCAGCTGGAACTTAAGTGCAGGCAATGAACAGCCTGAGCCACCAGTACTTGAAAATGAGCCTGCATTTATGGTCCTTTGCAGTGTTCCACTGTCATGTAATGTTATGATGTTTTTGCTCAAAACTGGTATTTTCTTTTTGGTTTTCTGCAAAAATGGCCCATTGTGAACAATGGGTTCATTTTACCACCATGGTGGTCGCTTAACAAGTCAACACTGTTGCAAAAAAGGTCATAAAAATGGGCCCATTCATGTGAACCCCACCTCACATTACGACCTTCAGGAATTACGACTACAGTGTTAAGGCTCCATTACGACATACATCAAGGACTACCTGTATTGTATATTAAATGTTGTACAGGTTTTCTGCATGCACTGTGGAAGATAAAAACAGCAGCTGACTTCCAAGTAATTGTTTTTGCCTCTTGTTTTCAGGGCTGAGTTTCCACCCTAAGCGGCCTTGGATCCTAACGAGTTTGCACAATGGGGTGATCCAGCTCTGGGACTATCGGATGTGCACCCTCATTGACAAATTCGATGAACATGATGGTAAGTGCTGAGTACACTGGGCACATGTAAGCCAGGCTGCTTGCCTGTAAAAGGGAGAGGCTGCCCTAAATTTGCCATGCAACAAATATGTTGCATGTTTTGCTATGGGTGACCTCCATTTCTTTTTTCAGTAGCTTTTATGTTATTGAACATCGTTGCTTCTCTCTCTCTCTCTCTCTCTTTTGGCGTATTTTAATTTAATCTTTTTAGTGTAAGGAAGGAAGACCAGCTAGACTTCTCATGGATTGGAACAGTATATAAACCTCAATAAATAAAAATACTTCAGTTTTTTGTTATTATTTTGGTATACCAATGACAACCAGAATTGATCAAACCAGTGAAAAACCTAGCCACATCCCAGAGTTTATAATAGATGTCCTCCAGGATTTTGTTAAAAAAAACCAAGTTTAATACCTCTTCTAAATTTATTTTTTCCCAAAGTTTTTTATTTTTTACACATCTCTTCACGTGAGAAACATGATTCCAGATTACAATATATCCCTCCATCTACAATACATCTTATATCTATTCCAGAGATATTCATATAATCATTTCATATTTTTTCTTCGTTTCCAAAATTTACCTATATAATTTTAATAAATTTTCATTCCCCTGCATTTATTTATTTATTTATTTATTTATTTATTTATTTATTCGACTTATATGCCGCTCCCTCTCCGAAGACTCGGGGCCGCTTACAATTAAAATACAACAGTGAATAAGTTAAATTAATTAAAAAGATATTAAACATTTAAGCCGAATTAACGTTTAAAACCCCAATTAGATAACCCCAACCCAGAAGAGTCAGCACAACCCAGATTGTAAGAAGAGCCAGGTTTTCAAATCATGGCGGAAGGAGCGAAGATCGGGAGCCAAACGGAGCTCAAGCGGAAGAAGATTCCACAAAGTGGGAGCCGCCACAGAATAGGCCCTCTCCCGGGTCGCCGCCAAGCGACATTGTGTCGCAGACGGCACCCCGAGGAGACCCTGCCTGTGCGCCCGCACAGGGCGGTTGGCATTAGATGCTGGGAGAAGCCGTTCCCGTAAATAACCTGATTATAATGTAATTCATTATAAATATTTTACATTCCCACATAATCCCTTCTAGTTCATTATATTTTCTATTTTCTCATATTCTTTGTATAATCAATTGTATTTCCTATTTCATGTGTACCACAAAGAAAAAAAATAAAATAAAAACAGTTAATTTCCCCTTTTACTTCTCTTTGACCAATTTCAACCTATAGCATTTATATAACCCTAATTCACACTTTTAAAACATAATTAATACCAGATTTTCACCCAACTCATCATATTGTGTTTTCCTAATATCATTTAAATAGTCATTAGCATATATGTATGTATGTATGTATATGTATATGTATATAAAAAAGGATGAATAACAATAGAACCCTCTTAATATCACTCCATCTTCATTTTTCTCATCTATAATTATCTAATAATCTTAAGGTAATTCCCAGTAAGTTATAAACGTCAAATCTCTCCAGTCTACATTTCTAATAAATACAAAGATACATTCCCATGTGGTGTCCCCCTGTTATGCTATATCTAACCCTTATCTCTAAATCTCTTGGCCTTGTCATTTCTCTTAGTTTTAGCCAGCTTTCCCTTTACTAAGTTTTCCTGGCCTTTCCTCTTTATCCCTCTTTTTTCCTCTAATATTACATTTATTTCCATCTGCCAGTCCCCTTTCCTTTTCTCTTTTTTGAGATTTCTTCTTGTACAGCTTCTTCTTCTTTTGCTTACTCTTGGGAGCTTTTTCTCTTTTATTTATTATCTCTGTCGTCAATGTCTTAGTTTTAGTTCCTTTTGTGTCTTTTGGCAATGTCTCTGAATCTTCATGTCCATCTTGGCTGTTTTCCTCTTCCTTTGGCTCCTCCTCTCTAGAATTCCTTTGTTCTGCTATAAATTGCATTACTTTTTCTGCCAGTGTGTCCAATAAACCCTTCTTTCTTTTATCATTTCTTTCACACTTTGCAGTTCCAACTTAGATTCTTTGCTTGCTGCTTCTATTTTTTCATCAATTATGTTATTCTTTATTTTATTAAAGTTAATTATAATCCTTGCCAAGAGACTCCGTTTATATCTCTTTTCCTTATTGATCCTTCTGTTTCCTTTGCACAGTCAACCGCCAACAGTCCCAAGATATTGCCTTCCTTTGTCCTGTTGCTGCAATCTCCCCGTTTTTCTTTTAAGCTTCCGGGGTTCTTGTTATGTTAAAGTCTTTTATTTCATATCTTTTCTCGTTCACACATTTAACAGACCAGTAATTTTCCATAAAGTCATCCAGGAAAAATGCCTTGTACCATTAGGTGGCACTCTCTGTCGCTTCTACTTTTCAAAGTTCTTTTTTCCCCTTTTTTCAATTATATTAATGTTAATTTTCAAGCATTTCAAGCATTGGCGTTTTTTAAAGTATAATCAATTCCAAGCAAGTTCAGCATTTTATCCAATGCCTAATTAATGCTGGGTTCTGTATATTATTCCCAATTCCGTCCTTAATTTCGTTATAGCTCTTTTGTAGTCCAGATTTTTATTTACCTTATATTGTCCTCTTGTTTTCTATTTGCTGCCGTTGTACTCTCAAGCAAGGAATCTTTCTTTCTGCTTTTTGGAGTTATTAAAATAAAAGTTTTGGCTTCTTTTGTCTGGATACACGCTGCTCACCATTTCACCTCTGCAGCACACACTTAGGTCCCAGTAACTTCCCGTCTTCAGGGCAGCCGTTAAAACTGCTGCTTCTCCCTGTCTTCCAGAGGAGTATACCAAGCCAGGGAGGGCAGATGCGGCTCCCCTCGACCCAGCTGGTGGTCTCCCCCTCTTCTTCCACCCCTCCGAGGTGGGTCTGATGGTTCAGTCCCGTAGGGACCCCTCTAACGGTAAGCACGGATTGAAGCCGTGCACGATCGCGGTCTCCGTCCGTCCTTGACGGAAGTGCCACCGGAAGTCACTCTTCTAAATCTTTAAAGGAAATGTATATGGCCATCCAATTCATAGTGACTCCAGGCCCATACAAAAGGAAAATCCCAAATACAAAACCTGATGAACCCATAACATAACCAGAGTTGTAGATTTACTTAAAAGAGCCACGGTGGCACAGTGGTCAGAGTGCAGTACTGCAGGCTACTTGTGTTGCCTGCCGGCTGCCTGCAATGTGGCAGTTCGAATCTCACCACGCTCAAGGTGTTCACTCAGCCTTCCATCCTTCCGAGGTGGGTAAAATGAGGACCCAGACTGTTGAGGGCGAGACGCTGACTCTGTAAACTGCTTAGAGAGGGCTGTAAAGCACTGAAAAGCTGGATATAAGTCTAAGTGCTATTGCTAGATAATCTGATTTTAAGAGGAACTTTTGTAAGGTATTTTAAAGATGTAGGCTGTTCTTTGGTCTCTATACATGATTCCCCCACCAGGATAGGGAGCTGACATCAGCCTGCCTTGCTGGATCTTATTGGACGGGATCAAGTCTGCCCAAGATTGATTTTGCAGAACTGGAGAAATAAGATTCTGTAGACAAAGAAGATCCTGTAGTGGATTAGTTTCGTTCTTCTTTATTGAATTTCATTCAGTGGAGAGAAGGAGTGAGCAAGAGTATGCCAGAAGAAAAGAAAAATCACAAGGGGGAAAATATTGCTATTGTAAGATGGAGCTAAGCAATTTTCCCTTCATGGAGAAAGCAGTGAAAAGCTTTATCGTGTCCCTCAACTTCTCGGTGACTCCCTGTATTTTATGTTTGCCATCTAGGACCTGTCAGGGGGATCGATTTCCACAAGCAGCAGCCACTCTTCGTCTCTGGAGGGGATGACTATAAAATCAAGGTAATATTAGGTGGGAGCAGTTCTTGGGGTTGGGATGGTTTACAGGGGGATGGGAAATTCTTTACAAATCTGTCGAAAGAAAACAGGATGGTGGCCTGAAGAAGCAGAAGCTATGATGGGGCAGTGGTTAGAATGCAGGATTGCAGGCTGACTCTGCGCTGGCAGTTCGATCCTGACCGGCTCAAGGTTGACTCAGCCTTCTGTCCTTCCGAGGTGGGTAAAATGAGGACCCAGGTCGTTGGGGGACAACTGGCTGACTGCAAACTGCTCAGAGAGGGCTGGAAAGCACAGTGAAGTGATGTATAAGGCTAAGTGCTATTGCTGTTTGACCCCCTAAATTGACCAATTCGGCTGTTGTCCCAAAGGTGCTTTGTGTCAAGAGGCAACTGGACTTTCTGGTAGTGAATTTGAAAAAGCACCTTTGGGACAACCGTGAACTGGATGACTGAGAATCTCCATAGACAATTCAGCTGCCTTTCCCTTGATTACAGGTAGCCCTTGATTTGTAACAGTTCCATTTAGTGACCATTCAAAGTTACAGTGACACTGAAAAAAGCGACCACCATTTTCACATGATCGTCGCTGCATCCCCATTTCCATGTGATCAAAATTCAGGCGCTTGGCAACGGGCTCAACATTTATGACGGTTGCAGTCTCCCCGGGTCAAGAGATTCCCTTTTGCGACCTTCTGACAAAGCCAATGAGGAAGCCAGATTCACTTAACAATGGTGTTAGTAACTGAACAACTGCAGTGGTTCGTTTAACGACCGTGGCAAGGTGGTAAAACAAGAGTAAAATTCACTTAGCAGCTTCTTGTGCTTAGCGATGGAAATTACATGGTAAATTGTGGTCGTAAATCAAGGACTACCTGTATCAACAAAGATTGAGGCAGACTGTAAGGAGGAAGTGTAAGTCTTGAGGGACTCAATGGAATTGTCATTAAAAAATACCAAGGAAACAGACAACAACACAAACAAAAATTCTTACTTTAAAAACAGAGGTTTATTATTTCTAATATTTTGGAACATAAGAAATGAATAGATATAAAAGATACAATAGCAGTAATACTCTTACATTACTAAGCCATTGCAAGGACTGCCATAAGTCAAAGGGCCCCAAGCTGATCCTGTCCTTTTATACTTTTCTTCTAACCACATACACGCTTCACAACTTCACTGTCACTTTCCTTAAACACCTGTGTACATTACTTTCAGTTCCTCATTTCCAACAGTTTCATTCTTCCTGTTTTAAACTTATCCATCCAAGTGCATACTTTGCCAAAAATATGTTTTCACAGTTAGCAATGGCTCAGCAGGATTACAAATAGTTCTGGTATATTTTGAAACCATCCTAGCTGAAAACTTTGCTTCATGTCTCTTTCTTCTGGGGCCTGCTATCATAGGGCTTATTGAATCTAATAGATCAATAAGCTATATCTTTGATTCTCACAGAACCGCACGTGATCTCTGTGCATAATCTTTTAAATAATGAAAAAACTCTGAGCTATCTAGGATTCACTTAGTTCACGTCTCTGTTTTTCTCCTCGAGGTCTGGAATTACAAACTACGCCGCTGTCTCTTCACGCTGCTGGGGCACCTGGATTATATTCGCACCACCTTCTTTCACCACGTGAGTGTTCTGACTGAGGCTTCCCAAAGAGCATGAAGCCGACTCCTCATCCCAATAAAGCCCCTTTTATTTAGGTTAAAATGAATTCCTCTCCAGCAAAGTCCCAGCAAACAGTCTTTCAAGAGATTTCACAGTTACAGACCTTTATCAGGCTTGGAGAACTGCCAGGCCGGTATCTTCCAAACGCCACCCTGTAGCAGAATTTACTTGGCAAGAAGTCAGGAACAGATCTTCACTCTAATTGTCTCCTGCAAACCCCATTCCCTTTTCGCTCCTCCTTATTCCCTATGGGAGGGGCCATTCACTGTCTACCTGTGCCTTTATTCCCGAGTCGATCCTTGTTCCTTAACTGTTCCCTTCTCCTGGCAGCTCTGCGCATGCGTACATTGGGAACAGGCTCCAGCTGTTCTTCTTCCCCATTGATCTCTGTCTCCGAAGGTAGCTGATAACTGTTGGACAGCCCTGGCCCCATCTCTGCCTCCAATGCAGAGCCCTCATCAGAGCCTTCCCCAGACTCCAGGACTGGCCCATGTTCCTCCCCAACCTCCTCAGTGTCCAAATCTGCCACCAGCTCTGCTGGCTGCCGGTGGGCCACAACAGTAGGTCCAGTCGAGGCTGCAGTCCTGTTGATGCCTTTTTCTCCCTGAGCTGAGCTTTTGCAACAGCCGGGAACACTTCCTCGGCGTTTCAGGAGCCCTAAGAGGCTGTGAGGTTCCCTGGTTGCTGTCCTGCACAGGCTGCGCTCTGCCTGCCCTCTGAAAGAAAACCATGCCATGTCTCTTCTTTCTAGGAATATCCCTGGATCCTCAGTGCGTCCGATGACCAGACCATCCGGGTGTGGAACTGGCAGTCCAGAACCTGCGTTTGGTAAACTCTCCACCCCATGACAATCATTTCCAAATTAAAATTGTTTTCATTTCGCAGTTTGCAGGTGTTTGCCCTCTGTCAGGATTCCGGCAGTTACCCCCAATTAAATCATGAATCTCTAGCCAAACTTCCAGAACTTCAAAAGGATTTATTGAGAGTTAAGATGTCCGGCACCGCCTGGGTGGAGCAGACTCTGAGGCACATCATTCATTGTCACCCTTGCCCCCCACCGCTGGGTGTATCGTAATTCATATTCTCCAGTGGGACACATCCATAGCCAGAGTCATCAATCAGGCTCTCCAGTTAGAATTTTGCTTGGCAGAAACTTCAGTCACCTAGTTACTATCTTTGAAAATGTTTATGGAATGCAGTTTTGGTTTGCAAGTTGACGTATGCTCCCCCCTCCCTTTCTGTTGGCAACTCTAAAAAGACCAGAGAAATATTTTATGGGTTGACACCCTGTCTGGCTGTGGTTGATCATGTCCCAACTAACCAACTCCAACCCAATAAACTCCGAGACAAGCATTTTCTCAAAGTCCCATTTTATGAGAGTTGTCATATTGGCACATCTGGGGAAACCCGAATCTGAGAGTTCCGGGTTCCGCTTCCCAAAAGAGAAATTCAAAGATTCATCCCCTGCACCCACCAGCCCATCCCGTGGCCCAATCAAATCTTCGTCCCAACTGGAGTCATTCCACCAGACACTCCTCTCCAGGTGCAGGGCAACATGTCCTTGACTTCTAGAGAAGAATGTTGTTGAGTCTAATCTTCCACCTCTCTATGAAATCCCCCCTCCCATTTTCCCAGGCACAAAAATGTGGCAGCCTCGAAGCTTCTAAGTAAAATATGGCTTCCAAGGCTGACAGCATAATAGAATGCCTGTGTGAGGGCTGCAGCTGGGGAGGCTGGAAGTACAGCCACACAGCACTCTTTTACAGAGGGCGGGCCACTCCTCTGCATGCGGCCACAGGGAGTCGTGTGTGTGTGGGTGGGTGGTGTGTGTCACTGGATGTTCTGACTTTGGCTTCCCACAACAGCACAAAGCCGAGTCCTTGTCCCGATAAATGCCTTTTATTTAATTTACAATGAATTTCCTCTCCAGCAAAGTCCTGGCCAACAGTCTTTCAAGATAGTTCCCATTTACAGACCTTTATCAGGCTTGGAGAGTGGCCAGGCCGATTTCTTTCAGACGCCGCAATACTTGGCAAGCAGGCCGGAATGAACTAATTGTCTCCTGCCAAACCCCACTCCCCTTTCGCTCCTCTTTTATTCCCTAGAGGAGGGGCCATTCACTGTCCACCTGAACCTTTACTCCCAAGTCGGCCCTTGTTCCTTAGCTGTTCCCTTCTTCTGGCAGCTCTGTGCCTGCGCACACTGGGAACAGGCTCCAGCTGTTCTTCTTCCCCACTGATCTCTGACTCCGAAGGCAGCTAATAACTGTCAAATGGCCGTGGCCCCATCTCTGCCTCCGACGCAGAGCCCTTGTCAGAGCCTTCCCCAGACTCCAGGACTGGCCCAGGTTCCTCCCCAACCTCCTCACTGTCTGAGTTTGCCACCAGCTCCACTGCCCACTGTCAAACTACAACACAAGGATCCCCATTTGCAACCTTCCCAGCTTGCTTCTGACGAGCAAAGTCAATGGGGGAAGCTGGATTCATTTAACAACCATGTGATTTGATTATTTGCCAAAAAAGTCATAGAATCTGGCATGACTCACTTAACAAGTGCTTTGCTTAGCAATTGTGGTCCTACACTGAGGACTGTTTGCAGCTTTTTCAATATTTGCTGTAAAAGCAGCTGCAGTTTGATACATGTACCAGGCTGAGTATTTGAAGAGGAGAGGTTCAGGGCCCGATTTGATACGTAATTGACCCAAATCGTAGGTCCTGGATGCATGACTGCAATTGAGCTCAGAATCACTGAGGCTGTTAAGCGGGTTACCCTGTGACGGCACCTGATTTTACAACCTTTTTCTCCAGCAGCAGTTAAGCAAATACCACGGTCGTTAAATGAATCCTTTTTACTCAGTAGATGCTCTCTTTTTTTTGCTGGAAGCTTGAACATTGGAAATTGGCAAATTGAAAAGCCCGAAATCGCATTTGTGTGACTGCAGGACTCTGGCAAGCAAGTTACCAACTTCCCAAAATGGATTTCACTGTCCAGGGTGCAAGCGGAGGGCAGGGGAGTCTATGACAATTCACCATGGTCAACTTGCTGCAGCCAATTCACTGCAGGCTAAATCGCCACGGGGCAAGAGTTGCACTGAGATCAAAGAAATGGTGGAATAGGATCATTAAAGAAAGGGTGCCCGAGGAAGGACAGAACGAAATGCGAGTTTCAAAAATTAAAATAATTTCTTACTTATTTTAAATAATTACATGGAATTGTTAAATTGTCCCAGAGCGAGTTGGCTGTGGCGAGTTGTCCTATTCCAGGAGGGAGGGATACAGCGATTGTAACTCTTGCAACCCGCTCAAAAGCCCGGGAGGTTCGAACTGCCGCTTAGCAGCCAGTCGTTAAGTGAGGACTACTTGTGCTGCCGCAGCTTTCCTAAACTACCTTTTCATTGTTCAGAGCTTGTAGGTGTGCAGTTTCTGACCTGCAGCTGTCTTGAAGGAAACTCGGGATGATGGGAGGGCTTGGTGCTCTTTAAACATGTTGCCTTTCACTGATGAACTTGCCTAGTAAGGTAATGAGACATCTTCAAGAGTTCAGCCAAGGTCAAAGAGCACCAAGGACCCCAACATTTCATCCTAAACTACAAACATTCTATTCATGATGGTGTTTGCCTTGAATCTCGAGAGGGCCAATTGCTGCATTTTTTTCCCCCTTCTTTCTAGTGTGTTGACCGGACATAACCATTATGTGATGTGTGCCCAGTTCCATCCTTCCGAGGACTTGGTCGTGTCTGCCAGTTTGGACCAGACTGTGCGCGTTTGGGATATTTCTGGTGAGCTGCTCAGGTCAAGCGGGGTATCCAGCAGCGGGACTGTGCTGAGAACTGCAGTTGCTGTGAAACCAGAGCGAGACTGGAGCGAAAGAGAAACGGGAGGAGAGATTGACAGTTATGGGTATAGCAAGGCTCCCACATTAGCTAGAGCAGTGGTGGCTAATCTTTGTGGGCTCCTGTGCCAAAAATTGTGCACACGCTTGTGCTCGCGTGCCAGCATGCAGAAGACAATGCACACACACCCCATGCCCCCCCTACGCATGTGTGCGCAATCCCACCCAACTCCCCCTTTACTTGCAATGCGCCTCACAGCTGACTTTTGGCTGGTTTGAGGCCTTTTTCAGCCTTCAGAGGCTCGAGGAAGGTTTCTGCAGGCTTCGCAGGCTGAAAACTAGCCCTGTTTTGTCACTTCCGGTATTTTCAGAAAAACAGGAAGTGATGAAACGGGGCTAGTTTTCGGCCTGCAAAGCCTGCAGAAACCTTCCTCAAGCCTTTGGGAGGCCAAAAAAGGCCTCAAACCGGCCAAAAATCAACTGTGAGGCGCACACATGCGCAGTCAGCTAAGTCTGCCTGCAGCTCACGTGCCGTTATAAATGGCTCTGCATGCCACCTGTGGCACGCATGCCATAGGTTCACCATCACGGAGCTAGAGGCTAGAGTTTTACTGAACTTTCTCTCTTGACTCTAATGGGAGGGGTTGGTGAGCCCCCTCGATGTTAGAAAATTTAAATTACTCTCTGATTGTAGGGCAACCAGTCTCCAACTCACAATGAAGCAGATTTAACAAAGGTGGGGTGTGTGTGAAGAATGAAATGGGAGTCCAGATGGAGAGTAAAAAAAGTGAAAAAATGAGGGTGGGCAAACTAATGAGAGAGAAATTGTAGACCTTTTAGAACTACCTCTCTTTTTCCTGCAGTATTAACTGTAGTTAGAGCTTTCTATTGGGAAGAGATTCTGGTTCAAACCTGTGTTCCTCAAACGTGGCCATTTTAATATATGTGGATGTCAGCTCCCAAAATTCCCCAGCTAGCACGAATTCTGGGAGTTGAAGTCCACGCAGCTTTAAAATCACCAAGTGTGCGAAACATCAGGTTATGCAGGCAATACACTCCACTCTCCTGGGTGATGTGTAAGATGGATGGCTAGATCTGTCTGGTGGGAAAACTTTGCCTCTGTGCCAAAGGAGGACGGAAGGTATTCTGAAGTTGATCTCCTTTTGATCAACATTTGTCTGAAATGGCACAAGGTCTCCTGCTTGAGCAGGTGGTTAGACTAAAAGATCTCCAGTGTCCCTTCCAACTTCTGTATTCCTTGGTGAGAAACAGCCCCAGACTTAGACTGCGGGGCAGTCTTGTGGACACAGAGCCTATAGGCCTTTTGGTTTTGAAAACTGTTGCATCTGGAGGTCTCCAGGATGGGTCCAGCTTCTGTTAAGAGGAGCAGAACTCAGAGAAGAGTTGAAATCGGCTTGCTGGAGAGGATCCTGGCCTGGCTTCCCAGGGTTATGTGAGCCTCAAAAGGCTCGTGAATCTATGTCTGGGAACTCCCAGCCATGGCAATTTCCAGGTGGGTGGACTTCAGCTCCCATAATTCTCATCAACAATTATGCTGTAGACTGTAGAATTCTGGGATTTGAAGTTGCCAAGTTTGGGAAATGCTGTGTTGTGGCCTGTCGGCCGCCGGCCCCTCCAGCAGCCAAATCGGAGGATGAGGAGGTGTGGGAATAAGGGTCAGCATCAGGGCAACCTGAGAGCTCCGAGGGGGAAGAGGGAATGGAGCTGGCAGAGAGAGAGAGGCCGAGGTGGAGCCTGGGCCATCCGTCAGCCCTCGGAGGGTCAACAGCCCCCAGGTCTGGAGGTGGCTGATGAGGAAGAGGAGAACAGCTGGGTCCAGTGCCTGATGCGCAGCTACACAGAAGGCAGAGGAGAGGAGAGCAATGGAAATCTATGGGCCGGTCCTTGGGACGGAAGAGCCACCACTGCTAGCAAAGCCCCACCCTAGCTCTGGAGATAAAAGGCGGGGGGCAGAGATGAATAGATGTGGCAGACAACTATTCATCTTCCTGTAGGACAGACTTGTTAGCCTGTGTTGAGAGAGAAACTTTTTGCCGGGGCTGCCGGCATTCCTAATAAAGGAATCTTTGAGTTCACGTCAGAGGATTTGTCATGTTCGGGGAGCTGGGTCAGAACATGCTGATTTAGAGGGAAGGAACTTTAACCCTTGGTGAGTTTGTGTGTGTGTGTGTGTGAGAGAGAGGTGCCCACTGCTTTCTCAACTGCAGTTCTTGGCCTAGTGGGTTGCTGGGGTTTTGTGGCACACATTCAGAAATGACCCAGCTGTGTTGGGGGCGGGGAGGGGGTGGTGGAGAGGCTGTGCTTGGCATGAGTCCGTCGCTTCCTCTGCCAGCACCCATGCGGTGAGCTTTGGCTCTCTCTCTCTCTCTCTCAGCAGAGCCCAAACCCCCTGAAATGGCTTCAAAGGCCTGGAAATTGTTCCCAGGGTTTCCCCCCCACATTTTTGGAGTTGCTGAATCGATGCTTTTCACGGTCCTTGCAACCCGACTTTGTTCAACTGGGAGTATCCATGCAGCAGCTCTTCTAACCGTGTCTAGGGAGATTCTCAGTCTTCTAGATCAGGGGTCTCTTCAACCTTGACCATTTCAAGTCTTGTGGATTTCAACTCCCAGAGTTCCTCAGCCAGCAAAGCTGCAATGGTCATATGAGAAATGGTCCTAAGTCCCTTTCCTCCCCGTTGCTGTTGCAACTTCAAAAAGGTCACTAAATGAATGGTTGTAAGTGGAGGACCACTGTATTTCATCTTGCAAGAAAGAGCTGCTCTTGGATTCATGGTGCTTTGAGCTCCATTCTGAAATCTCCTGAGATTTCCAGAACTTTTGGTCTGTCTTGACGAAACAGACCAGTTAGAACGGAGTTCCCCAACTTTCCCGGGTTGGCGGCCAGAAAGGGGGATGGGGAAGAGGGGATGATTTTGTGGGAGGGGCAAACGCATGTGGGCATGCCCGAGTGCCCACGACGTTTGCGGCAATGCTCACTCAAGTAGAGGTGCAAGCGCCTGCAACGATGCTCGTGCGAGTAAAGCCGTGTGTGCACACACTAAGGCGTGCACCGCGCACACCGGCCAGCCTCTCTGTGATGACTCGGGGCGTGACACAAAAATAACAAAGTCACAAAAGTAGAATAAATTCCCTTTAATGCCTCCAACTTGGGCCCTAATGTCCAATTATCTTCGACTTGATATCAAACTCTTCCAAAAAACAGTCTACAAAGAAAGTAAATGCAGTCCCAACCAAAAATAAAAATAATTAGAAATAAAAAAACCCAACACAAACCACACTGAAGTAATTAACATGGCAGGCCAGAATAATAAATTGCAGACTTCCAAAAGATAACGACACGCACACACAGTTGTGAGGACGCCAAAACCCAGATAAACCTCGACAAAGATAATGCCCGCTTTGCTTCCAGCAAGGTGCTGTGTGCAAACGCCCTCCTTATATCCTGTTCTCCCAGCTGCAACTAATGAAAGGGATCAGGGCCCTTTTCTCTCCCATAAGCCAAGTTGCTCCCTTCTCTGTTCCTCCCTGCGTGGCCTAGGATGAAGAGGGGGTGGGCCTGGGTCTTCCTCTGAATGCCCAGCCGGACTATGCCCATCCCCCGTTTCCTCCATAGCCACCGGAGCCCCACTCCCACTCCCTGTCAGTTGCTCAATCTCCCCCTCAGAATCAGACATGACATGACACCCTCACATAGCCCAGTGACAACTAGCCCGTGTCCTGGTAGTGGGCTTCGGACCACAGGTGGGGGAACACCTGAGTTAGAAGATTGCAGTGGCCCAGGGGACAGACGAGCTCCCCACTTCACTCGTAGGGCAGGGTCGGGGGTGTGTGTGGCTCCTGCTGAGAGAGAGAGAGAGACGGTCAAGATAACCAAGTTGGGTCTGGCGTCCAGCTGCCTTTTGCATGCAAAATTGTACCCGTAACAATGAAGCCGTTTGCTTGTGAGACTAACCGTGACTTTCCAGGATTGGTGAAATAACCTCTTTTTCAACTCTTCTTGCATTCCTCTTCTAATCCCGAAGTTGGTCCCTTCCCTTGAAGTGGGCAAGACGGTCCAGGAATGTTGAAAACAGCAGGGTGGTTTTACTTGATAACAAAATGGCTGGACCTCCACGGCTGCGATCTTAACCGAGAGCTTCTGTCCTGAAGAGCTGGGCTTGGCGTCATTCTATATTGGGCTGGGAAAAAGAGGGAAGTCCTACCCACATAGTGGGGAGGGGCCGAGGGGCCCAACCTTGGCCCCCTTTGAAGACGTGTGGGCTTCGATTCCCAGCTTGGCTGGCTGGGGAATTCTGGGAGTCGAAGTCCACACGTCTCCAAGTGGCTGAGGTTGGACACCCCTGATTTTAGGGTAGGGGGTCTCCAAACTTGGCAACATTAAGACTTGTGGCCTTCAACTCCCAGAATTCTCCAGCCAACATAGAGCGCAGCATCTTAACGTTGCCAAGTTTGGAGACCTCTGTTTTAGCGGAACCCTCCCCAGATAACCAAAGAAGCCAGGTGGGGGTGTGGCCTAACCCTCTAAGTCTGGTCTCTAACCTTCCGCTTTGGCTTGAAATTTTAGCATTGCTTTTAACGTCCTCTGACTATCAGGCAGGCCTTCCGCAGGCCTGGCTCATCCGTCTCCTCTTAACAGCTCCACGCCTAATTTCCTCTCATCCTCCTTATATCGGTCCCCTTTCCCTCTCTCCCTCCTCGTTCATCCCCCCTCCCCCACATGCCAGAGCTGGTTCATTCTGTACGTGTCTCCATTCCCTCTTGATTTGTGTAGCAACCTCAGAAATTTTCCATCCGTTGCTCAGTTCTCTTGGATCAACCCGACAACATTACATGCCTTTGAATTCTCTCGGAGCAGGTACCTGTGTGGTTCCTCCTACCCTTGACTCCGCTTCCCCATGGACCCTGGATTTGCGAAACCCTCCTTGGAAGTGCCTGTCTGATACATTCACCCCAACCATCATGTCCACAGTAAACTCTTCCCTTCTGGTTTTTTTCCCCCCTGCTCAGTGTCTAAACGTGGTTGGAAGCTGCGTTGCGCCTGCATCCAAGACCCATCAGCTTTTGTACTGATTCATCTTTTTGGCCTCATTCTCCAGGGGATTTGTGATGACCTGGGGTATAACACAAAAATAACACAGTCACAAAAGCAGAATAAATTCCCTTTAATGCCTCCAACGTGGGCCGCAATGTCCAATTATCCTCGACTTGATATCAAACTCTTTCAAAAAACAGTCTATGAAGAAAGTAAATGCAGTCCGAACTAAATGTAAAAATAATTAGAAAAAACCCAACACAAACCACACTGGAGTCATTAACACGGCAGGCCAGGATGATAAATTGCAGACTTCCACAAGGTAGCGCAGCAACCACAATTGCGCCATGCCTCAAGCAAGATAATGCATGCTTTGCTTCCAGCAAAGAGCTGTGTGCAAATGCCCCGCTTATACCCTGTTCTCCCAGCTGCAACTAATGAAAGGGATCAGGGCCTTTTCCTCTCCGTAAGACCTCAGGATGAAGAAGGGGTGGGCCTGGGTCTTTCTCTGAATGCCTAGCCGGACTATGTTGTTCCCCTGTTTCTTCCACAGCCATCAGAGCCCACTCCCACTCCCTGTCAGCTGAGTCAGACTCCAACAAGGGCATGACAGGATTAAACCTCACTTTAGCCTAGATTGGTGGCTTCCCTTTCTTGGTTGCAGGGGTTGAGTGGCTTTGGCTTGGTGAATCTCTCAAGTCCGCTTAGGAACCCCTTTCCCTTTGGACAGAGGTTCGTTCAAGCGATTTGGTCTGTCACGGCTTCTCTCCATGGTCTGTTCTGCTCAGGAAGAAAACGAGCATTTCCTCCCATCCTTCACTGCTTTCATCTTTATTTGTTAACCGTGTTTTTTACTTCCTCTGCCCCACAAATCCCCTCTCCTGCCCGAAGGTCTAAGAAAGAAGAATTTATCTCCGGGAGCTGTGGAGTCTGAGGTGCGAGGCATCACCGGCGTGGACCTTTTCGGCACCACAGATGCTGTGGTTAAGCATGTTCTCGAGGTACTTTGGGGTTGGTGGTGTGTGTGTGCGTGTGTGTGTGAGGAGAGCGGGGGGGGGACCCTCCTGTAAAATTATTGGGAAATAAAAGGAATCGACAGATATTTTTTGAGTGATTGATGTCAGGGGCAGACCTCAAAAGCTGATCAGGAACCCAGCTCTCTTGCAGGCCAGTTTTGTAGAACGGCATCTGCACACCTGGCCTTTTGGGAAGAGAAGATGAATGTCTAAGACCAGGGGTGTTCAACAACAGCCATTTAAAGATTTTTGGCTGAATTCTCCAGCCGGCATGGATAACTGCATATCTTACATAGCAGTTGTCAACTCCTAAAGCAGGGGTCTTCAAACTTGATAGCTTTAAGACTTGTGGACTTAAACTCCCAGAATTCCTTCTCCAGTCATGTTAGCTCAGGGATTCTGGGAGTGGAAGTCCACAAGTCTTAAACTAGCCAAGTTTGAAGACCCTTATGATAGAAGTCCGAAACAAGGTACACACAAACTGTAACTAAAAATCCAAACAAACCAAGCTGAAGTAATTAGCTTGACAGGGCAGGAGAAGGAATTGCAGACTTGAAAGTCCAGCAAAACACACACAGTTGGGAAAACGCCAAGAACACAGATAAGCCACAACAATACAAGATAAATTCATGTTTGCTCCCAACAACTTACTGTGCGCAAACTCCCTTTTTAAACACTCTGTTCCCAACTGCAGCTATTGAAGGGAATCAGGGCCCTTTCCTCCCCCGTAAGCCACGCAACTCGTGTTGCTCTCTTCTCTGTTCTTCCCTGGGTGCCCTAGGATTGGCCTGAACTCCCTCTCCCTTGCTCTACCTCTCCCCTGCTGTGCCCAGCCGGACTTTGCCCTTCCCCAGTTTCCTCCACAGCCAATGGAGCCACACTCCCACTCCCTGTCAGCTGCTCGGCTTCCTCCTCAGAGTCAGAGTCCGAACAGGGGCATGGCACTTATTTTGAAGCTCTCCTTCTCTTTGTGTGTTTTAGGGACATGATCGTGGGGTCAACTGGGCAGCTTTCCACCCCACTATGCCCCTCATCGTCTCGGGGGCTGATGACCGGCAAGTCAAGATCTGGAGGATGAACGGTAAACCCCTTCTCCCCACTGCCCTCTCCCCCCCCACTTTTTTTTTGCAAACTGCAGAGCGTAAGGCTCCAGATCCGTGGCCACGTTTGCCCTTCGCTACTCAGCTGGGCTCTTGCCTCGTTTCGGTCCCAAGGGGATCTGAGGATTTGGGCATTTGGTCGTGGCCTGCGAGAGGAGGAGGAGGGCTCAGCTGCTGCAGAACAAAGCTGGTTTGGTGTCAAGGGAAAAACCCCAGACGTTGCAAAATTAGCTTTCTGCTCCCCCACAGCTCGTGCAGGTAGCCTTCGACTTAAGAACACCTGTTCACTGACTGTTTAAAGTTACAATGGCCCTGAAAAAAAATGGCTGACAGACCGGTCCTCATCCTTACAACTGCCACAAGAGTGTCCCCACTGTCATGTATTTGCCGTCTGTGAACCTCCCAGCTGGCTGCCGACAAGCGGGCTCCATGGGGAAGGTAGCAGGTTGTGGTCCAAGGATGCCTTGGTTAAAATAGGGTGATCTGCAGCAAAGAAGGTGGTAAAATCTTGTGCAATCTTTTTTTCCAGTCTCTTTTTGTGGTTATAAGTCAAGGTCCACCTGTAGGAACCAATGAGGTGCTACAGCAAGGCTCTTCAAACTTGGCTTTTTTAAGACTTGTGGATTTCCACTCCCAGAATTTTTGAGCTAACATGACTAGAGGAGGAGGAATTCTGGGAGTGGAAGTCCACAAGTCTTAAAAAAGCCAAGTTTGAAGACCCCTGATCGATCTATCTATCTATCTATCTATCTATCTATCTATCTATCTATCTATCTATCTAATCTCCCTCTCTCCGTACCTACCTATCTATTTACCTATCTATGTATGTATCATCTATCATCTCTCTCTCTCTATCCGTACTACCTATTTACCTATCGTATCAATCTATCATCTATCATCTGTCACAAGGGTCTTCAAACTTGGCAAGTTTAAGACTTATGGACTTCAATCCCAGAATTCCTGAGCTAACATGAAGAGGAATTCTGGGAGTGGAAGTCCACAAGTCTTAAAGCGGTCAAGTTCGAAGACCCCTGTGCTACAGGTTGTGCTACACCATTGAACTCAAAAAGTTCCATTACTATGAAAGGCAGTTGTGTTTGCCCCCACCTAACAAACCTTTTTTGGCACAGTAGTTAAGCAAATCCTGTGGCCATTAAGTGAACCCAGTTTCCTCCCTTGGCTTCGCTGGCTGGAGGCCGGCTGGGAAGGTCGCAGACGGTGATCACGTGACCCTGGGCAGTGCAACCATTTGTAAACCCATGGCAGTTGCCGAGTGCCCCCCTTTTGATCATGTGACTGTGGGGGATGCTGCGACGGTCACACAAGGACCGGTCCTAAGTCAGTTTTCTGAGTGTCATTGTAACTTTGAATGGTGATAAGTTGAGGACTACCTGTACTGAAATTGAAAGCATGGCAGGAATGGATAAGTTGAGGACTACCTGTACTGAAATTGAAAGCATGGCAGGAAGGAACTCTTGTGTTCTGACCAAGGCTTCCTGAGACCGTAATTAAGCACACACTTAGTTAAAACAATTCTTGTTTTATTTCAATGCTGGGAATTATGTGCATTCCCAACCTATAATGAGTCCCAAACAGTCCCTTGAGATAAGCACCCACCTTTCTCTCCTTTGAATTGCTGCCAACAACTAGAGTGCCAAATGAATTATAAAAAACCAACCAAAGTATAAAGTCCACACGGAACTTCAAGGATTAATCCAAACAGAGCGAACGACTTTGCTTCCTGCAAAGGTTTCTCTACCTTTGCACCTCCTTTATACCTTCTGGGAGGGGCAATCACCTCTCAGCCTTACTCCCGAGTCGCCCCTTTTGTCTTAGCTGCTCTCGCCTTCTGGCAGCTCTGCGCACACTGGGAACAGGCTCCCCTTGTTCCTCTGCCTTGCTGCTACCAGACTCCGAAGGCTCCGGAGGCATCACCCCACTCCCAGATGTCCAATTATCTTCCGGCTGGCTGGGGAATTCTGGGAGGCTTAAAGTGGCCAAGGTTGGAGTCCTCTGCTGTATGGGATCCGGAAGTCTTGCAGAAGCAGCAGGCAGGGCAGGATGGAGGTTCACAACGTACCTCTGGCCAGAATGGTCCAATGCAGCTCCCCAACCGCTGGGCATCACGGTCCCTCTTTGCCTTTCCCTTCCCAATGACCGCTGTCCTTCCCTCCCGTTCAGAGTCCAAAGCCTGGGAGGTGGACACCTGCCGTGGCCATTACAACAACGTCTCCTGCGCTGTCTTCCACCCTCGGCAGGAGCTCATCCTGAGCAATTCAGAGGACAAGAGCATCCGAGTCTGGGATATGTCCAAACGGTAAGCGAATCTGGTGGCCTCTCCCCGTCCCCACCCCACAAGACCCCCAATCTGCTGAACTTCTTGGGATCTGCAGATGGACTCAGCAGAAGAGGGCCTCTGGGCCAGAGCTGGAGGCTGTTCAGCTGAGGGTAGTGATCAGATGGGTTAGTGAATGGGGAGGTGGTTACGGTGCTGGCCTAGAAACTAGGAGACAGTGAGTCCTAGTCCTGCCTTAGGCCTGTAAGTTGGCTGGGTAACTTTGACCAGGACAGGGGTCTTCTTCAAACTCGGCAGTTTTGAGGCTTGTGGACTTCAACTCCCAGAATTCCTCCTCCTCCAGTCATCTTAGCTCAGGAATTCTGGGAGTGGAAGTCCACAAGCCTTAAACTTGCCAAGTTTGAAGAGCCTTGTGATAGATGATAGACGATAGATATATAGGTAGATGAGAGAGAGAGAGAGGGAGAGAGGGGGATAGTAGGTAGGTACGGAGAGAGAGAGGGAGATGATAGATAGGTAGGTGACAGGTGATAGAACAAGGGTCTTCAAAATTAGCAGCTTTTAAGACTTGTGGACTTCAACTCCCAGAATTCCTCCTCCAGTCATGTTAGCTCAGGAATTCTGGGAGTTGAAGTCCACAAGCCTTAAGCTTGTCAAGTTTGAAGACCCTTGAACCAGGAGATAGTGAGTTGCAGTCCTGTTTTTGGCATGACGGCTGGGTGACTTTTGGGCCACTCCCCAGGAGATCACCAGGAGACGGTGAATTCTAGTCCTTCCTTGGACATTAAATCCCAGCGAGTCTCTCTGGCCCTTCGCCCCTTGCCCTTTGGCTTGGCCCATTCAACGAGACACCATTTGTTTCACCCCTGCCATTGCCTCCACACCTGGTCTCCGGGCTGACGCCTAATGGGCAGTTTGGCTGCTGCCTGCCCCCGATCCTGCCTATCTGATGCCGAACAGGCAGTTTAAATATTTATTTATTAAATTTATATCCCGCCTCTCTTCCCCCATCGGGGAACTCGAGGCGGCGTACAACAAGATAAAAAACAGTAGCCTATACAATATAAAATCAAAACACATTCATACGATCCAGACATACAAGAGGGAAGAACAAGGTCTCAATTCCATGCCCTCCGACAAAGCCAGGTCTTAACAGCTTTGCGGAAAGCAAGTAGGTTGGGGATGGTTCTGATCTCCGCAGGGAGCGTATTCCAAAGGGACGGAGCTGCCATGGAGAAGGCTCTCGCCCGCGGCCCCGCCAGCCGACATTGCCTGGCCGACGGTATCCGGAGCAAGCCCTCCCTGTGGGATCTAACTGGGCACTGGGAGGCATACGGTGGCAGTAGGCGGTCTCGAAGGTATCCCGCTCCTAAGCCATGAAGGGCTTTAAAAGTTGTCACTACCACCTTGAATTGCACCCGGAAGACCACCGGCAGCCAATGCAGCTCGCGGAGGATAGATGTTACATGGGCGCACCTAGGTGCTCCCATAATCACTCAAGGCCGCATTTTGCACCAGCTGAAGTCTCCGAGTGCTCTTCAAGGGCAGCCCCATGTAGAGCGCATTGCAGGAGTCCAGTCGGGAGGTGACAAGGGCGTGAGCGACCGTTTGGCTGCCCGCCCCCCACTGCCAAGAGCTGCACACAGACAGTGTTGGTCTGCCTGCACCCCCCTTTCATCCCTTCTGTAACCTGTCACCAATCTTGCCACAGTTGTTGTGTGAAACTCCCGGGACAAATGATGTCTTGGTGAATGGGCCAAGCCGAAGGGCAAAGGCAGGGGTGGGATTCAGCTGGTTTGGGCGAACCAGATGTTAAATTTACATCTGGTTCACTGAACCGGGAGTTGAACTGACCGGCTGGCCCCGCCCACCCTGCCCCTCCCAGGAGTCCCCCACATTTTGGATGCAGGTAAGTGCAGGGCCCGCACGGAGGCTCAGGGAGGACGAAAAACGGGCCTCCCGGAAGTGTCAGAAGTCTGGAATCGGGCCTGTTTCCAGCTTGCAGAGGGCCTCCGGATCTCATGGGAGGCCGTTTTTGCCCTCCCAGGGGCCTAAGAGAAGCCTCAGGACTCCAGGGAAGGTGAAAAACAGCTTCCGGTAGGCCACGCCCACCCAGCAACTGGGCAGAGAACCAGTTGTGGAGATTTTTGAATCCCACCCCTGGGCAAAGGGGCCAGAGGCCCACTGGCCAGGGAGGTTGGCCGGGGAAGGGCCAGTGGAGGAGGAAAGCTGTCTGTGAATGGGCTGAGGTGGGTGGGAGCCAAGGGTGGGAGCCTGAAGGTCCTATGCCCACCAGGAGACAATGACTTCTAGTCCCACCTTAGGCCTGAAAGCCAACTGGGTGACTTCAGGTCCGGATATCTCGAAGTGGCCAATTTTGAGAAGACTTGATCAACATCAGTTTTCAGCCCTTGAATCCTGAAACGTCGCTGGCTTTTGAGACTGATGCAATCGTTCCCTTGTGGATCTGGAGATGTTAATGTATGCTCTGTGGCTATTATTATTAGTAGTAGTAGCAGTAGTAGTAGTAGTATTTTTTTTGGTCCATCTTCTTTGCTCCCTCTTTTATCCATCCCTAAATTCCAAGCCAAACAATTAACGGCCAGGTGTTTTTCTCTGCTTCCCTCCCTCCCTCCCTCCACCGCCAGCACGGGCGTTCAGACCTTCCGCCGGGATCATGACCGCTTCTGGGTGTTGGCAGCCCATCCGAACCTCAACCTCTTCGCGGCAGGTAAAGGATCTGGGGGTGGCCCTCAGGTGGGGCTGAAAAATTTCAGGGGGAGGGTGGCCCTGAAAGGGTAATCCAGGGTTTTGCCACACCTGATCCCCACATTACCAAAGTCCTCGACTTACACCATTCATTTAGTGACCAGAGTTATGATGGTGCTGAATGACTGGAAGTTGCACTTATGACCTGGTGTCTAGCAACTGCATCACATTTATGATGGTTGGAGCATCCCAGGATCACCTTTTGTAACCTTCCCAGCCAACTGACAATGTCAATGAGGACACTGGCAAAAAAGGTTGCAAGTTGCGATCACATGATGTCTCATTTTACAACGCTGGCAAAAAAAGAATGTAAAACCAGGTGTGGTCACATGATGCCTCGCTTAATGACCATACTGCAGAACAACAAATTTTCCTGCCCAGATTTGCTCAAAAGGGATGATGGGAATCTGTAATTAAAGTCTAATAATGATTTGACAATAATATAATATGATATGGATAGTGTCAGATCCGTGTATCTGCCATTCTTCAATGGAAGAAGAAGCGGGGGGGGAAGTTGGTACAAATAATCTTTTTTGATGTAACCTGAATATATTAAATCTTATATTGAATCTGTATAACTTGCACATGATATACAACTGGAGGACTGGAGCCAGATGTCTAGAAACTTGTCACCTCTTGGAGAGATAGCAAGAGGAGAAGGGACCATAAAAATTCCACCTCTGGAAGATATGCCCTGGAACCTCTTCTAAGATACGTTCCCAGAGAAGGGGAGGGGGGAATTAACATGTTGGTTCTTTGACTAAATCCACATCTAAATAAGGGGAGGGATTCTAACTCCCTTTATCTATTACTGTATGCCTGGAAGCATCTTAGATTCTGCTTTGACTAGTACTGGATTCACCTCCTTTCAGTAAAGGATTCCTTTTGAAATACCTAGCTTTCAGAAGTTGATTCTTTTCTGTTGAAGGGGAAAAGTCCATTGCTTACATAAAGCAGAATCTAAGATGCTTCCAGGCATACAGTAATAGATAAAGGGAGTTAGAATCCCTCCCCTTATTTAGATGTGGATTTAGTCAAACAAAGAACCAACATGTTAATTCCCCCCTCCCCTTCTCTGGGAACGTATCTTAGAAGAGGTTCCCAGGGCATATCTTCCAGAGCTGGAATTTTTATGGTCCCTTCTCCTCTTGCTATCACTCCAAGAGGTGACAAGTTTCTAGACATCTGGCTCCAGTCCTCCAGTTGTATATCATGTGCAAGTTGTACAGATTCAATATAAGATTTAGTATATTCAGGTTACATCAAAAAGGATTACTTGTACCAACTCCCCCCCTTCTTCCATTGAAGAATGGCAGATACACGGATCAGACATACCTAGCTTTCAGAAGTTCATTCTTTTCGGTTGAAGGGGAAAAGTTCATTGCTTACAGATAGTTGATTTACACAATATGAATTTAAATTTAAATTTAGGAGGGAAAGACTGTTGATATTGTGCGCAAAAGATATGTACCAACTGACACACTGTAAAATGGAAAGATGGTTTTATTTGATGTTTTATGTTTGTGTTTATCAATGTTTGTTGTTAAAAATATTTTTTTATAATTAATAAAATTTTCCTACCCAATTGTGGTGGTAAATTGAGGACTACCTGACGAAGCAGAGGACTGTGGAGTCCTTGTTGCTTTCTGAGCTTGGTTATTTCCTTGCAGACATTTCATTACCCAACTAGGTAACATCATCAGTGCTAGAAGGGAGAGGAGCGTCCTCTCTGCCCTGTCAGTGTTGGTGGGAGCATTCTTGGTGGTTCCTTGGTTAGGCTGTTATTTACTGTTCGATTGTTTATCGGATTTGGTAATTCCTTGATTGGGGAAGTGTGTTCTGACCCAGCTCCCCAAACATGACAAGCCCTTTGAAGTGAACTCAAAAGAGGACTTTATTAGGAACGCTGGCAGCCCCAGCAAAAAGTTTCTCTCTCCACAGGCTAACAAGTCTGTCCTATAGGAAGATGAATCGTTGTCTGCCAGACCTATTCATCTCCAGCCCCTGCCTTTGATCCCCAGAGCTAGGGTGCGGCTTCACTAGCAGTGGTGGCTCTTCCGTCCCAAGGACCGGCTCATAGATTTCCCCTGCTCTCCTCTCCTCTGCCTTCTGTGCATCCACTCATCAGGCACTGGACCCGGCTGTTCCTCCTCTTCCTCATCAGCCACCCCCAGACCCGGGGGCTGTTGACTCTCCATCTGAGGGTTGATGGACGGCCCAGGCTCCGCCTCTGTCTCTTCCTCTCTCTCTGCCAGTTCCATTCCCTCTTCCCCCGCAGAGCTCCCAGGTTGCCCTGATGCTGACCCTGACTCCCATGCCTCCTCCTTTGCTTTGGCTACTGGAGGGGCCGTCGGCCGACATGCCACAACAAAGAGTTTACTGCTCGATTGTCCCAGTCCAATGCCCCTTCCCTCCTAGCACGGATGGGTTTACCTAGTTTGGGTAATGAAATACTGGCAAGCAAACAGCCAAGCTCAGAGCGCACCAAGAGCCCCGCACACCTGGTTTAAGGGGGTCATGAAGCCCATTGCATTCAGTACGTAAACCAGGTGCCACTCACGGCCCTTCTGGAAGTTCTCTGCTCCTCTGTTCTCCAGGTCATGACGGCGGGATGATCGTCTTCAAGCTGGAGCGCGAGAGGCCAGCTTACGCCGTGCACGGCAACATGCTCTACTACGTCAAGGACCGCTTCCTCCGCCAGCTGGACTTCAACAGCTCCAAAGATGTGGCTGTGATGCAGTTGAGAAGGTGAGGGGGGGGAAGGGGTGTTTTTCCTTCCTCCATCAGGGGTCTTCCTCCTTCCTCCATTGAGGACAGGAGGGGGAGTCCCTCACCCCTGAGGCTGTCTAGGCCTTTTCAGCCCTTTCTTTTCCAGTCTGCGTGCCTGCCTGGGACCATCCTTGTGCCTTGATGAGTCGAAAATGAGTGTGATGACCCAGGGTGGTATACAAAAGCAACAAAGTCACAAAAACAGGCGAAGTCCCTTTAATTTCTTCAAGTTGGCTTCAAAAGTCCAATTATCATTGACTGGAGAAAAAACTCACCCACAAACAGTTGTGAAAAGAAAGAACTTCCATTCAAACTCAAAATACATATAAATTATAAATAGAAAAAAACCAACACAAACCACACTGAAGCAATTAATGAGACAAGGCAGGATAAGGGCTTGAAGAGGTCCACAGATACCGAAATTCACACACTGGGAAGGACGCCAGAACTTAGATAAGAACTGACAAACTAGAAATATTTTCACGCTTTGCTTCCAGCACTGGCCCATGCGCAGTTTGTCCTTTTAAACAGTCCTCACAGCTGCAGCCCATGAAGGGGATCAGGGCCCTTTCCTCTGCCGTAGACCACGCCATTCATGTTTCTCCCTTCTCCGCTCCTCCCTGCGTGCCCTAGGATGAAGAGGGGATGGGCCTGGGTCTTGCTCTGAATGCCCGGGCAGACTGTGCCCTTGCCAGCCTCCTCCACAACCTCCGGAGCCACACTCCCACTCCCTGTCGTCTGTTCCTCCTCTCCCTCGGAGTCAGGCTCCAACAGGGGCATGACACTGAGTAGAGTAGAGGATGAGTAGAGCTTTGAAGCAGAAGCTCTGGAATGCCTCCCTCTGCCTCTTGGTCCTCGCAACAATCACCCTGTGTGGTGGGCTTGGTTAAGAGTACAGGTTGTCCTCAACTTACATCAGTTCCCTTAGTGACCGTTCAAAGTTACAACGGCAATGAAAAAAGTGACTTATGGTCATTTGTCACACTTAATGGCCTTTGCATCATCCCCAAGGTCACATGATTTACATCTGGATGCTTGACAACTGACTCACATTTATGGCAGTTGCAGTGTTCCTGGATGACATGATCCCCTTTTGTGACCTTCTGGCAAGAAATACCACTGGGGCAGTCAGATTCATTTAACAACCGGGTTACTAATTTAACAACAGCAGTGACTCACTTAACAAACGTGGCAAGAAAAATCGTAAAATAGGGCAAAACCCACTTAACAAATTTCTCAGCAACATAAATTTTGGGCTCAGTCATCATAAGTTGAGGACTACTTGAATTCCCCTTTGGATTGTGGAGAACACATAAAAATAGTGGTAGAGCAGGACTTTGATTCAGAACGAAGGTGAGCCTGCAATTGAGACGTTTTCTTCCAGAAGGAAGAAGAGAGAAAAGAAAGAATGATAAAAACACACACAAAAATGCTGTCCAATGTTACGTATTGCAGGTAGTCCTCAACTTATGATGGTAATGGAGCTGGCCCATTATGGTTGTAAGTCACGAGAGGGTATCCAGCGGGCCATGCTGCAACCGGCTTGATTTTATGGCCTTTTTTGTGGCAGTTGTTAACTAAATCAGGATTGTGAAGTGAACAGTGCGAGCGTTCAATCAACTCATTTTTGGAGGAGCGGGGCTGAAAATCAGATATAAATGCTGGTTTACGGCCAAAAAGGCCATGGATGCTGCCTGTAACCGTGGTCTGGTTGCTGAGGGCTAAGATGCAGCCACGTGACTGCAAGGGGGGTGGGGTGGGGGCTGGTGGAACTTTGGAAGATACTGGTAAAGTCTAACGGTCACTGAATGATGGTTGCAAACTCCATTTGCCGCTCTTTAAGGGCAGGGTTAGGGCTGGGTTCAAAAACACTGAAAAAAGTGACTTATAACTTTAGCATCAGACCCCTAATCATCTTCGTTGCTTTTCTCTGCACACTATCCATTAGAAATATCTGGAGAATCCACGCTATTTCTCCCCAAAACAAAAATTCCAGAATTTCTATTTCTTAGTTTAGGGGGGAAATTAAGCGTGTCTGTCTGTCTGTCTGTCTGTCTGTCTATATTTCTTTTCTATCTATCATCTATCTATTTTCTGTATCTCTCTTCTATCATCTCTATCTATCTTCTATCTATCTTCTGTCTATCAATTCCTCCTTCTCTTCCTCCCTCCATCTATCTGATGTGTGTATATGTATATATGTGTGTATGTATGTGTGTATATATATATATATATATATATATATATATATATACATGGTCTTGGTGTATTCGGGTCTTGTCCCGTGTAAGATTGAGAATACCTTGGCAACGTTTCGACGAAATCTCATCCGTCATCTTCAGGCTGGTGTCTTCAGCTTCGTTCTCCTGGGAGAAGTGCGAGATTGTGGCTGTTTTTCCCTTTTAAACTCCAGAGTTGGCTGTGTTGTTGGCTGTATTCGGGACAAGACCCGAATACACCAAGACCTACATACCTTTACCCGTGAAAATCTACGAAAACATATATATACATGTATACACAAACACACATACACATATGGTTTCTACAGCAATCCAGAGATAATAAGGTTCAGGGGGAGAAAATATATATATATATAATATATAATTATATAATATATATATATATATATATAAATTATATACATACATACATACATATTTCCCCCCCCTCCCCCGAACCTTTTCATCTCTGGATTGCAGTAGAAACTCGTGAGGGCGGCAGCTGAAAGGCAGGGAGGGAGGGTGAGCCAGACTGGGGGAACAGCAGATGCTTAAGCGGCTCTGAGTAGGCAGATGGGACCCCAGCTGAGGCTCTGCTCTGGCTCCGTGCCCCCCATCCTCTTCCCCGGCCAAGGAGGCGATGCTCTTTCTGGAGTGGTGTTCAGCCCAGGGGGGGCTTTGTCCTCCTTCCCTTCCCAGTGTTCTGTTTGGGTGGGGGGTCCCCCAATAATCGTCAGTCTATCTTTGGGAGACGAGAATGCAGATTTATGACTTTAGCTGTGTTTATTAAACTTTCATGCTGCCCGCCTTGCCTAGAAGCGATTCTAGGCTGCTTCACAAATTAAAAAACCACAAAACAAAACATTTTAAACATTGAAACCATAAATATTTACACTACCGTTGAGTTAAAATTGACAAAAAGTGGGCAGGAAGGGAGCATTCTGCCTGATGGGAAGTGTGCAGTGGTGGCATCTTAGTCCATTAGCCATCTCCAGAGGGAAATGTCCCCATCATGACCCTGTGTTCTGACCCAAACCTTGTTCCAAGGAAACAAGCACGAAACAGCGGTAACAGCAAAACCTTTTAATGATTCTTTACAAATTCCATTCCTTCCCGGTTAAAAGGCTGTTTTAAACTAATTGTCTCTGGTAAGAATGAGCCTTGCCAAGGTGGTTCAAGGCTGCCAAGAACATTAGATAAAAGTTACTAAGAAACATTTCCAACACAAAGAGTCTCCAAACACAAACTGAGAGAGTCTGAACATTCACAAGGCTCGAGTGCAAAAACTTCTTTGCTTCCTGCAAAGAACTCCAGTTTCTCAGCTGGCTTTTATCCCTTAAGGGAGGGGCCATTACCTTGTAGCCTTACTCCTGAGTGGCCTGTGCTGCTGCAGCTGCTCTTTCCTTTGAGCAGCCCTGCATGCACGCGCACTGGGCACAGGCTCTTCGGGGGCCTCTTCCTCACTGCTGCCAGCCTCCACAATCTCCGAAGGCAGCACCCCACTCCCGGATGGTCCTGGCCCCCATCACACACAGGCCCCTCATCTGAGTCCTCGCTCTCCGAGGCCTCAGCCGTCCGCACCTGCTGCCGGCGAACTGCAACACCTCAGGCCAGCTGGCACAGCTGGAACTGTGGGCCCTTCTGGAAGGCCAAGAGTGTGGGGGCAGATCTCACAATGCTCCAGAGCAGAGGTCCCCAACCTTGGCTGCTTTAAGACTTGGGGACCAACTCCCAGAGTTCTGGGAGTTGAAGTCCACAAGTCTTAAAGTAGCTAAGGTTGGGGACCTCTGCTCCAGAGGGTGGAAGCATGGCAGAAAAAGCTCTTGATCCCACCAGCCAGAATTCCTTTGGGCTCCACTCCTGACCTTTGTCTCTCTCTCTCTCTCTCTCTTTCTCCTGCAGTGGCTCCAAGTTTCCTGTCTTCAACATGTCCTACAACCCAGCGGAGAATGCTGTGCTCCTCTGCACGGTAGGTGGGAGACGTCCATTGGGGAGGGGGGTGCTGTCAGGGAAGGGAGGGGACAGAGCAGCTGGTGCTGCTGCTGCTTTTCACAGCTGTCTCAGCCAGGAACCACAAGGCAAGGAGTTGTCTTCCTTCACATCTTGTCTGCAGATGTGAAAAACCTCTGTCCAACAATGGAAGTCTTCTCTCTCGTTCTGTATTTGCAGTCAGATAACAGATAATCAGAGTTGGAAGGGACCTTATAGGTCATCCAGTCCAACCCCCTCCTCCTCAAGCAGGAGACCCTACACCATTTCTGACAGGTGGAAGTCCAGTCTCTTCTTGAAAGCTTCCAGTGATGAAGCTCCCACAACTTCCAAAGGCAACTTCTGTTCCATTTGGTTGATTGTTCTCCCTGTCAGAAAAATTCCTCCTTATTTCCAGGTTGAATCTCTCTCCTTGTTCAGTTTCCATCCATTGTTCCTTGTCTGGCCTTCAGGTGCCTTGGAGAATAACTTGTCCCCTTCCTCTGCTTGTTATGATTCTGCCTAGTTCGGAGAACCGGCAAATTGTGCGACTGGCTGGCCCCTCCCCACCCACTCCTTAACCTGGCATGCGTGCCATTAAACTTGCCTGCTAAGTTGCTATTTTTCCCTTTTTTCCCCTGACCATCAGCTGTTCTGCTGTGCTGGGAGATTTAGATTAGCTAGAAAGCAGGAAACCGTTGGATTTCTTGCTTTTTAGCTAATCTAAAAGCAGAGCTGAACCTTCTTTAGGACTGAAGCTTCTGTTTTTCAGTGCAGACTAATTGCTCTCTGGAGTCTGTGTCTGTCTTGTTGGGTTGCAAAACCAAACCAGTCGGCATGTCCGAATTTTGATCATGTGACCATGGGGGATGCTGCAGTGGTCATAAGTGTGAAAAAGGTCATACATTCCTTTTTTTCTGTGATGAAACTTTGGCCACTAAATGAATGGTTGTAAGTCAAGGACTGCCTGTATTTGTTTTCTAATCCTTATTAAGGAGTTTTTTTTAACCCATTTTCTGCAGTGTTTCTCCAGCTTGGCACCTTTTAAGATGGGTGGATTTCAACTCTGTTCCGGGAGTTGAAGTCAAGTGTCTGAGGTTGAGAAATATTGATTTACTGGATGGGCTTTTTGAAGATGTGAGATTCACCACCACCATTTTCAAAACTGATGTGACTTTCCTTCTCAAATCCAAGTGGATTCCCCCCGCCCGGCAAAACAGGGAATAATACGGAAATTGGCAAGATTGGCAAACCAGCCCTGGGAACGAGCCCCTGTTCACTCAGCCCTCTTCCGTTGAAAGCTGAATCGAGAGTTTCTGCTGCTTTATTTATTTAAGTCGATTTATTAGCTTCATTTTCCAAGAGACGGCATAAAAATGGTCAGAGATAAAAAACCCTCCTAAACCCAATAAAGCGAATTTTACCCCCCATTTTCTCTCCGCAGAGGCCGAGCAACCTGGAGAACAGCACCTACGATCTGTACACCATTCCCAAGGATGCAGACTCCCAGAACCCCGATGGTGAGCTCGGTCTGTGCCGTGCCGTTCATTCCCCCCACCCATAAAGCTTTCCCTCTCCCCTCCTCCCACCCCCAGATCCCGGG